>JARJPP010000025.1:0-261508 GCA_030782485.1 Beauveria brongniartii
AGAAGAGCCTGAGTGAATCAACACTCCCCCGAACTCATGCTCTCTTGAACGTCACTTCCCTCGATGACTCGCTGTCATCGTTTTCCTCCAGGGTGTCTTCTGCGCAGGACATACCAATAAGACCAAGCAGATATTCCAGTCTTGCTTTAGGCAGTGCCTTCGTAAGCATGTCCGCGACGTTGTAATTTGTCGAGACTCGTATGGTGTCGATTTCCTTTGTCCCCAGGACTCTTTCTCGGATGAAATGGTGTCGAATGTCGATGTATTTCGTCCTGTTGTGGAATTCAGGATTTCTCGTAAGTTTTTTAGCGGATTCGTTGTCGATGTAGAGTGGCATTCTTTCGATGTGTACTCCGGGAATCTGAAGATCGTTTACAAAACCTCTAATCCAGATGGCCTCCTTAGCGGCTTCTGCGGCCGCAACGTACTCTGCGTCGGTTGTGGATAAAGCCACGGTTTTTTGTCTCTGCGAGGCCCATGAAATTGGTCCTCCTCCAAGCATGAAAATCCAGCCGGTTGTAGATCTTCTGGTGTCGTTACATCCTGCGTGGTCTGAATCCACAAAACCAGCAACCTCAAGGTTTTCCAGATTCTTTGTGTACTGGTAGTGCATTTTTTTAGTGTTTTTGAGGTAGCTCATCAGGTGGTCCACGGATTCCATGTGCTCCATGTCAGGGTTCGACATATACCGTGCTAAAAAGTTTGACGGGAAACTAATGTCTGGACGGCTTTTCCCGGCTAGGTAGACTAAAGAGCCCACCTTTTTCTGGTACATCTTAAGAAGACTTTTTGGCGCGGTTGTTGTTGCCTTCTGGTGCGACTTGTTTGGATCTATTGGCGTCTTTTTAGGCTTTGTGTTTTCCAATTCGTATTTGTGTAACATTTGGTCGATGTACACTTCCTGAGACACACGAGTTTGGGTTGTCGATTGTTCGATTTGCATCCCGAGGTAGTGCTCGCAAATTCCTTCGTCCTTCATCTTGAATGCGCTTGATAATTTCGCTCTAATGCGGGTACCAGTTGCTTCGTCTGGTACTGCAATTATTGAATCGTCGACCCAGACTCCCAGGATGACTTGTTCTTCGTCATGGATAAAAACGCAAGGATCATAGCCTGATTTCCTGAAGCCCCATGTTTTTAGGGTATTCCAGAATTTTTCGTACCAGATTCTAGGTGCTTGTTTTAGACCATATAGAGCTTTTAAGACTCTCAAAACTGTTCTTTTCGGCAGTTTCCAACCCGGCGGCGGGCGCATGTAGAGTTCGAGATCCATATCGCCATTAAGGAAAGCGGTGATAGCGTCCATTAGGTAGACTCGCCACCCGCGCCTGGCGGATAGTGCGAAGATGATTCTGAAAGCCGTGGATTGAATGACGGCTGAAAAGGTTTCGTCAAAATCGATTCCGTCTTTTTGTAGATATCCTTTTGCGACGCATCGGGCCTTGTATTTGTCGATTTCACCTCGAACGTTTATTTTCTTTTTCCACACCCATCTTGCATCGAGTATGTTGGCGCCTGGCGGTAGGTCGTCGATACTTACAATTTCAAAAGTACCGTTGTCGACATGAGCTTGTTTTTCGATGGTGCACGCTTTTTTCCATTCTTCAGCGTCGTCAGCTCTCATGGCTTCCGCGTACGATTCGGGGTCTGGTCCGAGGGTTGTCTTTTGAGTTGTCGTGAAGACGCTTCCCTTGCCGTTCATAATCGCCCAGTCGTCGTCTTCTGTCGATTCGACTTCGTCCTGATATTCCGGTTCGACTTCGAAAGGGTCGTCATCGTCCAGATCTCCGTTTGCCGTGGCAACTGAGAATGCGTGGAGTGTTTCTTTAAGCTCTGTCATCATCAGCATGTTCACTCTGCCGTGGAAAACAGATCTGTCATTGTCTTCTTCGTCGTCGTGCTTTCTCTTTCTTTTATGTTTGAGTCCTGCAAGATAGTCTTGACCCGCCTCTACTCCGCTGAAATGGTTGTATTGGGCGTGGCCCCTTTCTGCCGCTTCATCGTTGTAGATCCAGATTGTCTCAGCACCTTCATTTCCGAGGATGATTTGTGAGGTTCCATTTGGCGTCATCAGGCCTAGTTGGAGAGTGAGGTTTTGTTCTTGGCCCCAGATCTGAAGAATGCCCGCAACTTGATCAACTGTGAGGTTGTTAAGGTTGTCCATGTTGACTGCCGAGTTTCTGATTCTCATCGTGTTTCCACGAAGAACCGTCCGTAGATCCTCGATGGTTGGTTGTGGGATTTGCGGCATCTGATGTTGAATACTGAGGATTAAAGCGTGAAGGCCGCACTCAAGATTGTCGCTTGGTGTTGGAATAATTCTTCGAGTGTTGAGGCCCTTTTGGAGAGCCGTCTGGCCCTTAGAAAAGAGTGTTAGATCGCCTTTTTCCCTCCTTGTGGCGATCATCTTGACGTTTCGTTTGGCTGCCAGTGTGGGACTGACATGTTCTGTCCAGTCGTCCCTCAGGGTCGGCATGCCATTTTCCCCGATCTTATAGGCTCTTGCGCAGTATTTTTCCAGATAGTCGCCTTTTCGATAGTTGCAGGAGACCTTGGTGTGATGTATGTTTTTGACGCAGGCGTAACAGGGTTGTCCCCCATCGCAATTGCGTTTCTTGTATTCGCATATATGACATTCATTTTCTGTGGCTCTTTCCCACACGCTCTTCGCTCTGGATGTGAGAGGATATTCGATGACTAGGAGTCCATCCTGTTTGACGTATGTGCATGATGTGTTGTTTTTCACGCAGTTGCTGCATGGGAATTTCCTGTCGCAATTTAACTTATTGCAGGGTCTGCATTTTGGGACTCCACGTTTTTCCTTGGGATCCACGCAGGATCTTCCCGAATCCACGCACGTATTGCATGGCCTTTTTCCGTCGCAGGGAACCCTGGCCGATCTGCAGTGGTTGCATTTGCTGATAGGTGCGCTTACTCCTCTGATTCGATTTTGAAGATGAGCCCTGATTTTACCGCCATTTTTTACCGTTTTTGTCCGAGCATATTCCGCTCGCTTTAGGCGTCTGGTTTCTATCATAGAGATTGTGTCTGGGTGGTCCATGTTGGCTTTATAACAACGGCACCTGGCTTTGACACATGCCTCGCATCGCGGTTGATTAGGATCTTCTTTTCGGCATATCAGACCAGCGTAGAGACAAGCCCAGCATGGATCTTCAACAGCTTTGCCGATCTGTATCCTGTTTTTTCGGCGAAACCCCTTTTCACTTATTTCTTCGACTGGTAAAAGGTCTTTTATGCTGTTTTCGCTGTCGGATAGTTCTCGCATAAGTCGGTCTTCGACTGTGTAGTCTTCTTTTTCCCAGATAGCTTTAGCGACGATTTTTTGGTTATCGTTGTCGGTTTTGTTCTTTGGTGGCCGACCCCTTTTTTTTGTTGGTTTTTCGTGTTTGCCTTGTTCCGGTTTGGGGGTTGATGGACCGTTTTTCTCAGTTTCAGGCTCAGAAGTTACGGAAAAACCTTCTTCTGGATTTAACTGCACCATAGCGAAGAAATGGGACGTTTGATTCATGTCTTCTTTCTCCAAATCCTCAGCAACGAGTCTTCCTTCCCAGTTCGCTGGCATGACTTCCTGTTCTTGCATTTGTCTGGAGAGGTTCTGTAGAGCGAGTTCCTCAATGTCTTCGTTCAAATTCTCAATGCTTGGCCCCTGAGGAGACGGCATTGGATGTAAAAGTGTGTCGTCATCGCTGAAATGATTTAGTTGCTCCCCCGACTCAAGATTTCCCGACTCAGGATTTTCCGACTCAGACTCCCCCGATTCAGACTCCCCCGATTCAGACTCCCCCGAAATAGGTTCTGCTTCGCTTTCGCTTTCCCATTCGAAAACAAGATTGTCTGCTGTTTCTTCCACCACCGCAGGGCTCGTTGGAAAGTCATTTGACATGGCGAGTTCGTCATGCTCCTCTTCCATCGGGTGGATCTGTTCTGACAAAAGTTTCTCTCGTTCGCTCGTGGAGATACCGCCGCTGACATCGTCCAAACCATGACCATGCTGTACTCTTGCTGCGCCGACGCGGAGTACCATACTTTTGTCTGGTGAGAAAATCCTGTAGATAGATTCTGCTTCCATGCCGACAATGTATCCGACCCAACCTCTAGGCTCGTGTAGTTTTGGTTTTCCGTGGCGGCCGACTTCAGGTGCGAAAGTGATATATGCTCTGCTTCCAAAAATAGTTTCTCTTTCAAATTTCGGTTTTTGACCAAATACCATCTCCCAAGGCGTTTTATTCTCCTTGAGGGCTCTTGTTGGAGATCGGTTCTTTAGCCAGACAGAGTATTTAATTGCTTCCGGCCACGTGCGGTCATTGATAGAGGTATTGCGTAGTGCATTGAGGGCTGACGAGACGATGATGTTTGTTAGCTGACCTGAGACATTCACCTCCTGAATCATCGTTGAGGCCTTTTCCCGAATGGTCCGATTAACTCGCTCGTGGCTCCCACCCATGTAGTGTTCGTAGGCAACAGTAGGCTCCATCATAACGTTTTTTCTTTTTAACCACGTGCCCACAGGGCCAATGTGGAATTCACCGTCAAGGCGATACCCTCTGATTTTAACGTCATGTGTGTTTTCGATGTGGTAGTGAAGGCTTCGGAATACCTCAAGCAGATCCGATTTCTTTTGCATAGCTCGGAACCATGTGAAGCGAGTCGCGTCATCAGTTGCGAACAGGAAATATTTTGTGCCGTCAAAACCTTCGATAGGGTATTTTCCCCAGGTATCGACATGGATTAGTCCTCCCAGTACTTTCTGTCGTCTGTGTGCTGGATCTCGTGGAACTTTGTAGAGGGCGTTGGCGGTCGCGCAGATTGGGCATACTTCTGATAGATGTTGGCGAATTTGCTGTTTTGTAAGTGGAATTCCTTCGCTTTGATCAAGAAGTTCTATCATGTTTTGTAGGCCAAGGTGACCAAGACGGCGATGCCACAGCCACACAGGATTGTCGAAATTGACGGTGGCGACCATTCCATGATTCTCAACTTTGTGGGTTTCCAGAGGACACGTTTTCACATAGTAGAGCCCCCCTTTATTAACAGCCTTAGTGACGACGATATTGTCGATGCGGATCGTGATGGAGTCCTCGTTCCATTCGCCGTGTGCTTTGGCTCTTTCGGCGATGTGTGACAAAGATATGATGTTGATCTTTGCGCCCTGGCAGAGGATGGCATTGTTGATGGTCACTGGAAATCTGCTGCCTTCAGGGCTAAGGGTGTCAAACGTGACTTTTCCGGTTCCCTTAATTTGCAGCAGGTGTTCCCCATCGACAGAGTGCATAGTGCCACCAAGAGGTTTCAGTTCAGAGAACCACTTCTCATTGTTAAAAACACAAATATCTGCGCCCGAGTCTAAAATAAGACTATCCCGATCCTGGCATTCCTTACTCGCCATCATAACTTTAAAGTTATTAATGCGAACCGTCCTCAGTACACTTTCCCCCAGCTCTCCTAGATCACCCTTTTCGTCTAACTGTTTCTCATCGGTCTGATGGTCAGCGAGTAGACTCAGGGGAGGGGAGAGAGGGTTCGTACTTCGGAGGCTGAGGCGAGCTTGGAGCATTGCCACAAGACCGGCGGGCTTCTCATCTTTAGAGGTTCCCTTGTTCTTTGATCCAGAGCCAGAATACTTTTTCTCAGATTTGTCTCTTCCGGCTCTCATCTTTTCTTTGATGTGATCAGGGATTTTCTCAGGGAATTTCACCCAGCAGTCTCTTTCCTCGTGGCCAGGCTTGCCACAGGCAGGGTGCTGGCAGACGGTGTCGGCCTTCTTTTTCTTTCCTCCAGAGGTCTTCTTTTCATAGTTACCTCTGTCTTTAGTCTTGGCCTCAGACTCCGTCAGGAGTCTAGAGATGAAAAAATGAAGATCAGGGTTGCTTTCTGTGCCAACAGTCAGGCGGTAGAATTCCCACATCCTAGCAAAATCTCCATAGGAGCTTGGGAGACCACTCAGGATGTTGCTGATGGTCTGCGAGTTGGTGTAGGGCTGACCACTTTGGTTAATCTCCTGACTTAGCTGGCGCTGTTTGTTGATGAACGCCATCATCGACTCGCAATGCACGAGCTTGAGGGTGGTTGCCTCAGTCACGAGTCGGCTCCTCGCGACCTCATCAGATATTCCGTAGATTGAGGTGATAATTCCAATGGCCTCAAAAGGGCTTTTGCACATCTCAATCTCGATGGCAATGACAGGCGAGACGGACTTGAAGATCAGGTGCATCCCAAGTCGGAATCTAGCTTCTTGTTTCTCGTACTGCTTCCAGGCAGCCTGAAAAAGAAACATCGATCGCTGAAAATCAGGGGCGGTAGACTTGCGTGGGGTAGGGCTTTCCGGATCCCCAAAGTTAATGAAGTCATGTTCATTTGGCTTTGTAGCCATCACCTCTTCACCAGTGAAGAGGGGCTGAAGGTCATTAGCAGTGATCTCACGGCTAAGCACTCGTCTCCATTCGAGGAAATTATGCTTTCCTTCAAGCCGATTTTTCTCCAGCTCACTGGTATCGACTTTGTTCAGGTTGAGAGTCATTTTTGACAGAGTTGATCGTCCGACCGTCCGATTTGAGTTTTTTCTTGAGGAAACGGTCTTGATGGATTGCGATCAAACAAAAGAAAGTAAAGAAATCTTGCTTGCCGATGTCAGGCAAAGATCAAAAGTTTAGCTCGCGAAGTGTCGCGCGTAGGCTCATAACCACTTGAAGAACAAGTGGAGGAAAGAATGATTCAATGATGATAATAAATCTAAGCTATGGAAGGGAGAGAGGCTCCTTTATATAGGTGACTCTTGACTGTGTGTTCTAAAGAGCTCTTTGTCACGGGTCTGTGCAGTGATTGTCTGTACCGGGCCGTGATGTGTGAAAGAAGAGCCTGAGTGAATCAACATCAATTTTATATTTTATTATGGCACAAAATACTTTGAAAAATCTGGAATTCGAAACCCATTCGTTATCCAAATGATCACGTCTGCCATCAATGTTGCCTCGACGGTTCCAGGCCTCTACGCAACGGATAAGTGGGGCCGCCGGCCTCTGCTGCTCTTCGGTGCTATTGGCATGTGCATCTCGCAGTTTATTGTTGGCATGTGCGGTACGTTTTCGACGGGCCAGAACCCTCAGGATGGATCTATTTACTCGACGAATGATGCCGGCCAAAAGGCAGCTGTCGCCTTTGTGTGCATCTACATTTTCTTTTTTGCATCGACTTGGGGTCCGCTGGCTTGGGTTGTGACTGGCGAGATTTTTCCTCTCAAGACACGCGCCAAGTCAATCAGTATCACGACGGCAAGCAACTGGCTGCTCAACTGGGCCATTGCATATTCCACACCGTATCTTGTCAACTGGGGTCCGGGATCTGCCAATTTGCAGTCCAAGATCTTCTTTGTTTGGTTTGGCGCTTGCTTCATCTGCATTGCCTTTGTCTACTTTTTCATTTACGAGACAAAGAACCTGACTCTCGAAGAAGTCGACAAACTTTATCAAGATGTCAAATTTGCGCCCAAGTCGACATCATGGCGCCCGACGGAGACCTGGCAGCAACGCGCCAGCATTGCAGCCCAAGGCGTGGAGAAGGCACAGGGCGAGAATGTCGAGAACATTAGCAAGTCGACTCAGCTCTCTTGAGAATATCCCGGATGAGTTTTGGTTGGGAAAACGAAGGTGCTAGCATGAGTTTGTATAACTGATAATCTAGTATTACTTGCTTTTCCCAGGGGAAAAGAGGATGAATCATCGATGTTTCTACATGGTTTGCATGATGGACCAACTCAAAATGCTTAATAAATGTTAAAATATCTTTGCTGGGATCTTTAGCTTGGTCTGTGTTTTCTTTGCCTTACCTATCTACTATTTGCTGTTGTAAGCAGCTGTCTCCGAAAACAATCTCATGTAGCCGTGGCTTATACCTTGATCGCCAAGCTAATGTCGAGACGATTGTAAGATTGACAGACAGACGTTTGTTTTGATTCGCTGGCAAGGTCTCATGCAGAAGAATTATCATTTGTATTCAAGCAGTCTAGTGGAGATATTCTTCTATCTAAGCACACGTATACATATCGGTCTTGAGGAGTCGTTAACTAACTATGGCGCGAGCGCGCATAGACAAGTTCAATGTCTGGCTTAGCCGCGAGTAGCGAGCAGAGGTCTGAAGCCAAAGATGATGCCCTCGGTGCCCGGGGGAGCGTGTTGCTCCCAGTTGGTGACAGTCACGCTGGTCAGGCCGAATCCTTCGTGCTTGACGAGGGTCTGATTCTCCGCGTTGAGTCCCTTTCCGTACACGCCATAAGTTTTGTCCTTGTTGGAGAAGAAGGTTAACTTGCCAAGCTTTTGCCCGTAATGGGCATCAACGGACTGAATGTACTCGTCAAAAGCCAAGTTGGCCAGGGCCTCTTCGCCGCCCTCTGCGTTTCCAAACAGCTGCCCCCACTGGCCGCCATACTGCACCTGAAGCGCGTCAATGTCGTCCCAGGCACGTACCTTGATGGCCGTAATGTTGGCCTCGCGAGGCTTGATGGGAGGAGGGTTCTTTGCGTCCCAGGCGGCGCCCTTAGTGTAGCGGCCGTAGGGACCCGAAAAGATTTCACGGTCGAGTGCGAGCTTTGCCGAGTCGGGCATCTTCTTGCCGGCGAGGTACGGCCAGAACTCGGCATAGGTAAGAACGCTCTTGATCATCTGGGCGTCGTAGTCGGACAGGGCGTTGAACTGCAGAGCCTCCTTCGCACCCTTGTCAAAGTACTTGGCCGTGTAGGGCTTGACCTGCTCGCGACCCTTTTGGTAGTACTGCTTGGCGTAGGCCGGGTAGGTCAGCGTTGCTGCGCGCTTGGTGGAGGTGATGGGCTTGGACAGGATCGCGAGCGCTTCCCTCCAGGTGTCGAGGAGAGCCTTGTCCCAGCCGGCGGCCTCGCCGATGGCGATGCACTCCTTGAGGGCGTCTAGCTGCGACGGCTCGTCTCGGCTGCGGAGAGCGCGGACGCGCTTGGACGAGGATATGGTGAGCTCGTCAAACTCCTGCTGCAGGTTGTGACTGATGTAGTCCTTGGAGAAGCCCCATACCTCTCCGTTGCGGACACCGTCGGCCAGCAGCGTGAGGTGTATGTTGGCGGCCTGGGAGAAGAGCGGGAGAGAGGCCACGGCATAGTCCTCAATCTGGAACTCTGGGATACCGGCGCGAAGGACTGCCAAAAAGGCAGTGTGATGGGTGCGCAGAGTCTCGCCCTGCTTTCCCTTGTCATCTCCCGCGGCCTTTTCATAGTCGTTGAAGACGCGGGTGAAAGCCGTCATGTTGTCGGCAAAGCCCTTGACCTTTTGGCGCAGCGTCTTGACCTGGCTGTCGGTCATCTTTTCGCCAATCAAGGACTCGATCTTTGAGCGTAGGCTGTTCCAGACGGCATCGGGATCCGTCTTGACCGGGAAGAGGATGGCGCCGAGAAGCCCGCAAATGGAGCTCAGGAGAGGTCCAACGACGGGAACCAGACCGGCACCAAGTGCAAAGACGGAAAAGATGTAAGAATATACAGCGTTGCCGTCAGTGGCCGAAATGGACACGCCACCTTTGGCAGCGGTGAGCGCGGCGTTGGCGAGGTTGAGGGCAGTTCCCTCGTCAAACTTGAGATCAGACATTTTGTATAGTGTTTTTGAAGGGATTGCTTTGTAAAGAAAGATTGTGAGACTGAAGAGTAAAGATTGTGATTTTGCTTTGTAGTGAATGGTAGACTGCTGCTTTGGAGTGAAGAACCGTTTTCAACAACTCGAGAGACCAGGCCTTTTATATGTGCTTTCCTTTAGGAACACACCCTCGGAAGAAGCCCATTCGGCCATGAGGTTGCTCGCGGAATTATCCCACCTTGTTGTTCGGCATGCTCGTAGCATGCCGCACTGCGTGAACGGCGTATACAGTAAGGGCCAGTTCCGACCTCGTCCGGTTCCGCTGCCGAGTGTATACTTCTGGAATTCAAAGCCGTTAATCAGATCTCCATATTTCTACCAGCGTCCTGACTCGATATATTTCTCGAAAAGGCAGGTGTTTGTGCCTAGTTCATGCGCTCATACGCCCTGCAACCTTGCTTCACTTTCGCCTTGTTCGGGTCCGCGACGCATAGACGTTTACCATGACTATGGCGCAAGCAAACTTTTCAAATTGCGTGCTAGTCCGGGCCGGTCATCCGCAAGAAGGGGAAAGAGATGGGATGGAATCCTTTCTCTCAGCGAGTGCACATGATGCTGCAAGATGACGTCTACAGTAACCGGGTTATCAACATCTCAAGTCAAAGCCAACTGCCAACCAAGCATATGCCAAGCAAACTCTCTTACATTGTCTACCACGACACGACAATTTTTGAACCAATGCCGCAAAGAATCAAGTTATTTTACGGATTCAATCAGCCCATCAAGGTTTAATATAAGGTTAATTAGCTCTAATTTACTATCAGCCCCGGCCAATCTAGCATAGACGCTGAGCCATGTGACCAAATATTAATGTGCTCTTAATATCGACGACTGAATACGTTTGCTCGGCGATTTGTTAGGTCCGGCATCCGTCCGGACCGTACCCGACTTCCGTAAACCGCTCCCTGGTGTTGCTATTTTAGAGGTATTAGCTCTATTCGCTGCGCAATTAACTCAAGGCGAGCTGAAATATCATGACGAATATATTAAGGCGCGTTTCAAAGCCGTCTGTTTGTTTGGAATTCGTGATGATGCCAGTATTCTTGTCTCTGCGAGGCCTATAAAATTAGTCCTAACTTATAATAACCCTTATTAGGTACTCGTGTCCTGGCACTACTGCAGGGGGGCTAGTTAGCGAGCTCAACCCTCCCCTGTATTCACCACAATCGCCTGAGACAAATCCTCGCGCGGGTGATCCTCACCCGCCCTGACTTCTGCAACAGCAGTTCGGTCCATGTCGGGCATAAAGAGATGGATAGAAAAACAAAACACAGTGTTGAAGGAGGGCGCCTTTGCGCGGAGGGGGAATACGGCCATTGTGGAGTTTCGCATCCAAAAACACGTTTTTCCCATGACTACATCAGACTATTGACTATTTCAGGGCCAAAAAAAAAAAAAAAAAAATGGCCAAGAGGCTTGGCCTTGTAAATAGTTTGCTCGCAGATAGATAGCCATGTGGCCATGTGGCGACTGCTGCGCCCCTCGGGGACCGGACCAGACCCGACCCAGACACATGGCGGACCCCCGCGGGATAATGGCTAGCGCCTTGGTCCGAGGAAGCCATGTAAAGCATGCGTCGTGACCAAGGCAAAAATGGAGGAAATCCCCCGTGGCGGAAGAAGCTATCAACGGACATGGCATATTGAAAATCAATAAAATACCCATTTGGGGGCCAGAAATGAATCGGCCAACAAGCCCGCCAATGCCTGCCTCGAGGCTGGTTGAGTCATCTTTCCAGCTCCTACATGGGCTGACTTACAAACACTTGCTACTTTATTAGTCACCAACTCATCGCGACAAGTTGTGATGCCCACCCTGACCATTACCTCTATGCATGTGCATCTTTAGCTGCGTCTCATTCGTCATCACATTTCCGACTATTCCGTCCTTGTCGTGATAGCCCACCAAGCAACATGTTCCAACGGCATAGCCAAGCTAAGCAGATCATGTGGGATGTGTGCAATAAACTACTTGCGCATGATGAATTCTATATCAAAACTGTCCTGAATCCAGTTGCAATTTGGAAACACTTTGTTTATTTTGGTGAGTCGCGACATCAAGGTCATGGGTTGGAGGCGTTCTCATGGCAGTGTATTTCAAGCGTCGAGAAGAGATACCTTGGAGCCCGAGAAGAATCAGCTCAGTTTTACTTGATACAGGATCAGTCCCTGAAACCGACCACAAGACCGCCATTCATGACGATTCATGACGATTCATGACGATTCATGACGACTTGTGTTCTTTCTTACATCGGCACACGATAACGCTGGTAGCCTTTATGTCAGCACTGCTTCTCCTTGTCTTGGTCTAATTGCGTCTGCCAAAATCAGATATTGCCATGAATTACAAGCGGACTTTTTAGCATCTCATTTTATGCTTTTTGTCTTTTCTTTTATCAAAAAAAAAAGAAGAAGAAGAAAAAGAGCAAGCCACTCATTGCCGACCACAAAAAAGCTACAAGCTATCAATGAGCAGTCATGCAGCCTCGCAGGAACAAGATAAAGAGTGTTAGACCTGCAAAGGTCAAGACGCCCTGAAAGCACATTGATCATTACGTGCTGATACTCAAAACTTGGTCCGCCGTTAGATGGTGTGATGAAGACGAACAAAACGTGGCCTGCAGTAATATCCTACCGTGCCTAGTCTAACTAATTCCCGAATGCGATTAGCTCAAGACGATTGATTTATAAATTAATGCAACAAGTTGCAGCTTGCGGCCTCTTAACACTTAGCTGCTCACCACGGATAAGACGGAAAGACGAACCGAAGCAAGAAAGGATATTTCAGCGCTCGCTACCAGAGTCAATGAGCATTGCGGTCACGTTGAGCTGTGCGCTTAAAAAACAGCTCGCCAGTTGGATGCATCAAGGCGAGCTAATCAATTAGAATAGTTAGACAGTTCTTCTTTTTCTATCATCTACCAGCCGGTGGTGGGCCACGATCGTCGGTAATCGGCCCTTTGCCCGCAGCGGGCACATAGCTCGTCTGTACCTTAACCAGAGCTCATCTGACCCCGAGTGGGGCAAAAAGTACAAAGGCGGTAAGTAGCTCTAGTATATGCCTAGCATATACCTTTACCTTTTACCTCTATTTTACCTTTATCTAACCTTAAGTAACTAGGTATATATTAGGTATATTAGGTATATATACCTTTACCTTTTACCTTTATTTTACCTTTACTTTACCTCTATCTAACTCTTAAGTAACTAAGTATATACTAGGTATATACCTAGTATATACTTATAGTTAGATATAAGTAAAATAAAAGTAAAAGGTAAAGGTATAAAAGAAGCTTAAAATAATAGGTATTTTATATATATATTTTATAGTATATTTAATATATATAATGTATTTACTATTAAGTAATATTTTTTCTGCCGCTTTTGCCCCGCTCGGGGTCAGATGAGCTCTGGTTGAGGTATAGATGAGCTGCTCCGCAGCGCAGAGCTAGCAAGCGAGCATCGAATCGAATGAACTGTTTTTCTTGGGGGCGGCCCCTGTTTTAGCGCTGGAGCGGGAACCCCGCCGAAATCTCGGCTGATCGGTGTGAAGAGGTTGGCATTGTAAAAACTTTTTAATAACGAGGGCGATGACCTTTGTTAGAGAAAAGGGGCAACTGCCGCCGTAAAAGCAGAAGCCGATGAAAAATGCGATGCTAGTTAATCTGTAGAGGTTACTATAGATCCAAGAACGGGCACCCAGTTGCGACTACGGATAGTTAGTTATGACTTTGCGAAAACGAGCAGTACGTATTACTTGATGAGTCATCAGTTGGCTTGCCGGCCCCATCTCTTTCGCTGTCCTTTTCTCGATTTAACATGCCAGTGATGAAGCAATCCAGGTAGACTTGGAGCATACAGAATGCAGACCAAGCCAGGCCGCAATCTCGCAGACTTGCCACAGCCTCTCCCGGATTACATGTCGCTTGCCCAAGTCTCATCACCAACCACATTATGCCAAATCGCCCCCAAAGCTGGGGGTAAGGAGTCCACCCACCAGCGTCATGCGAACTGGACCAAAAGAATGAAAAAAGTCGCATTTCCCAGCTGGGCAGTTGGAATAAAGCCATTTGTTTTCGACTCCAAGTTTCGCCTAGAACGGACCATTCTGGCACAACACTGCGAACCAGAGCATAACAAAAACAATAGCCGACCCTAAAGCCAGCTTCAGCCCCAAATGCACCAGCAAAAGCCGGCCTCCACTAATAAACATGCAAATTCCCATTCTTTTCCCCTCATTATGGGCGTTTTCCCCTCATACAGGAGAGCAGATGACCGACCCGTCTGGGGCAGGTCTGGCAGCAACTCGGCCAATTATTAGCTGCACGACGGCGTCTCCGCCTTTTCCGGAGCGGCACTCCTCTATTCTGCATCATGACAGCCATGGCTAGCTGTTCTAGGCGATAGTCTATTGTTTACTTCTCACAAGCTCATGTCTTGATGGGGAATGTCCCATTGTCGGACCGAGTTCCTTTTTGTTTCTTGGCTCTGCCCGGGAATTGAGCAAAGGATATAAGAGATTGCCCCCTCCCCGGACCTCTGACCCTTTCTCTCTCACTGCAATTGCAATTTTTGGTCTCAATCATTGCAATGAGATTCTGGAAAAGCTTATTCCTGCCGGGGCTGGCCTCTGCCGTCAGCGTCCTCTCGCGAGAGAATACCAGCAACAGCGCGCTCGAGCAGTGCCCCGGCTACGCAGCCTCCAACGTTCAGACGACGGACACGGGCTTAACGGCAGAGCTGTCCCTCGCCGGCAAGGCATGCAACGTCTACGGCGACGATCTCAAGGACCTGATTCTCCAAGTCACCTACGAGACTGGTAAGAGCGCTCGGTACACCCCCGAACCATTGCCCGCCTAATGAGCTGACTCGGTTGCACAAGACAATCGCCTGCACGTCAAGATCCAGGATGCCAGCAACCAAGTCTACCAAGTGCCCGAATCCGTCTTTGCGCGATCGTCGGCCACGTCCTCAGCATCAGCGAGTCACCTTCAATTCGCCCACACCGCCTCGCCATTCTCCTTTACCGTCTCCAGGCGCGACACGGGCGAGGTGCTGTTCGACACTTCGCCCGCGGCACTCGTCTTTGAGACGCAGTACCTGCGGCTGCGCACCGCCCTGC
This sequence comes from Beauveria brongniartii, assembly GCA_030782485.1. Classification (NCBI taxonomy): domain Eukaryota; kingdom Fungi; phylum Ascomycota; class Sordariomycetes; order Hypocreales; family Cordycipitaceae; genus Beauveria; species Beauveria brongniartii. Next base: position 14,790 of record JARJPP010000025.1, read on the forward strand.
CGCGCGATCCATACCTGTACGGCCTCGGCGAGCACTCGGACCCGTTCCGCCTCAACACCACGAGCTATGTCCGCACGCTCTGGAACCAGGACAGCTACGGCATCCCCAACGGTGCCAACCTCTATGGCGCGCACCCGTTTTACCTCGAGCAGCGCAGTAGTGGCGCCCACGGCGTCTTGCTGCTAAACTCCAACGGCATGGACATTCTGATTGACAAGGACGACGACGATGCGTCTGGCCAGCAGTACCTCGAGTACAACACGCTCGGCGGCGTGCTGGATTTCTACTTTTTCGCCGGCCCGAGCCCCGTCGACGTGGCTAGACAGTACGGCGCGCTGGCCGGCACGCCCGCCATGCCGCCGTACTGGGGTCTCGGCTACCACAACTGCCGCTACGGCTACCGCGACGCCTTTGAAGTCGCCGAGGTGGTGCACAACTACAGCGTCGCGGGAATCCCCCTCGAGACCATGTGGACCGACATTGACTACATGGACCGCCGCCGCGTCTTCTCCCTCGACCCAGAGCGCTACCCGCTCACCTCGATGCGCGCCCTCGTCTCGCATCTGCACGATCATGATCAGCACTACGTCGTCATGGTCGACCCAGCCGTCGCGTATCAGGACTACCCACCGCTGCACCGCGGCATCCAGCAGAATGCCTTCTTGCTCCGCGCAAACGGCTCCGCCTGGCTCGGCGTCGTGTGGCCCGGCGTCACCGTGTTCCCGGACTGGTTCGCCGAGACAGTGGATGGCTACTGGAACAATGAATTCAAGCTCTTCTTTGACAAGGACGCTGGCGTGGATATCGACGCCCTCTGGATCGACATGAACGAGCCTAGCAACTTTCCTTGCAACTTTCCCTGCGACGACCCTTATGCGGCCGCCGAGGGCTACCCTCCGCCCGCGCCGCCCGTCCGCGACACACCCCGGTCCCTTCCCGGCTGGCCGTGCGAGTTCCAGATCGGCGGCTGCAGCAACAGCAGTAAGCGCAGCAATAACATCAACGCCGAAACCACTAATCTCAACGTCGCGCCCGCCATTCGAGGCGACTCCCTCATCCTTCCAGTCCGCGCCGCCACTGCTGCTGGCGACCAAAAGGGTCTTCCCAATCGCGACCTGCTCTTCCCCAAATACGCCATCCACAACAAGGCCGCCTACAGGGACGACTGGAATGCCGACCACGGCGGCATCTCCAACCACACAGTCAACACCGACGTCATGCACCAAAACGGGCTCGCCATGTACGACACACACAACCTGTATGGCGCGCTCATGTCCCTCGCCTCTCACCGGGCCATGCTCGCGCGCCGGCCCGGCCTCCGCCCACTCATCATCACCCGGAGCACATTCCCCGGCGCCGGCGCCCACGTGGGCCACTGGCTCGGCGACAACCTGTCCACCTGGCAAAAGTACCGCGAGTCCATCCGCGGCATGCTCGCCTTTACCGCGCTCTTTCAGTTCAACATGGTCGGCTCCGACGTGTGCGGCTTTGGCGGCAACACCACCGAGGAGCTGTGCGCGCGGTGGGCGAGCCTCGGCGCCTTTTACAGCTTCTACCGCAACCACAACGCGTACGGCACCGCCGCGCAGGAATTCTACATCTGGGAGAGCGTCGCGGCGGCGGCGCGCAAAGCCATTGATATCCGGTACCGGCTCATGGACTACTTTTACACGGCCATGTGGCGCGCCAGCGAGGACGGCACCCCGAGCATCTCGCCCGTCTTTTACCACTACCCCGACGACCAGGCCGCGTGGGCGCTGGAGCTGCAGTTCTTTTACGGCCCGACCATCATGGTCGCGCCCGTGACGGAAGAGGGCGCCACCAGCGTTGACGTGTACATTCCCGCGGGGGCCACCTTTTACGACTGGTACACGCATCGAGCCATCCGCAGCGGCAGCGACGGCGGCCGCACTCACACCTTTTCCGACGTCGACGTCACTTCGATTCCGCTGCTCATCCGCGGGGGCGTCATTGTCCCGCTGCGCGCCTCATCGGCCAACACGACGACGGAGCTGCGCACGCGCGCCTTTGAGCTGCTCGTGCCGCTTGACGAGCGCGGACGCGCCGAGGGCGAGCTGTACGCCGATGACGGCGTGTCGGTGGCGCAAAAGGCGGGCGGCGTGACGGATATCCAGTTTGTGTACCAAGAGGGCGTGCTGACTATCAATGGCACGTTTGCGGTGGGTGTTGCGCTCCCGCGGATTATCAAGGTGACGGTGTTGGGCGAGGACTGCAAGACAAAGAGGGCGGCGAAAAGGGGTGCGGCAGACGAGGGCAAGAGCAGCCGGTCAGTCAAGGTGGACATTTCACTCAACGAAGCGAGCACCACAAAGATTTGATTGTCAGTAGTTTGTAGGTCATGTACACACAATACAAGAAAAGCACATACGTCTCGACAAAAATCATGAGAACAGGGTGTTATAGTATATGCATAGTGGACAATGTGACGTGTCCAATGTCTAACAATGTAATTGGCAGTGCTGTAGAATGCACTCGAGCCTCTCTGTCTATATACCTCATTGTAATGACGCAAAACTAATAATTCATACGGCAAAACCAGGCCGCTCAAAGAATATATTCAGTTGAAAAAGAAAATCCAAAAGAAAAAAAGCAGACAAAAAGAAAAAATCTTTCCCAACCGCTCCAATGTAAATGCGTAATGACGGCGATAAGTAATTCGACAGGTTTCAACCGATGGTAGGCGTACAATAAATAGATATATATGCAGCATAACATGAAAAAGAGAGGAATTTGCGTAACAACTTTTTAAAAGTGTGATAGTCGCTCAAAGTGGTGTGGTGAGTATAATCGCCGAAATCATTTGTGGCGGGTTCGGCATTTGGTCATACGGCAATCGGTCATGCGGCAAATCACTCTGGTGGCAGATTCGGCATTCGGTCATGCGGCGGTGGGTGAGGAGGAAGCGGCGGAAGCGGGGGAAGCGACCGAACACCCCACGGCTGCGACGACTCGTCTGGTGGTGGCGGTGCCGAGCTCTGCATAGACTGAAGCTGCGAATCGTGCGTTTCCGACATGCCTTGACTCGCCGACTGGCTTGGACCACCACCACCGCTGCCCAGCATCTGGCAGAGTTTGTATGTGCCTTCGTCGATGCGTTCAACGATGCCTTCGTCGAGGGCATACCGCAAGAGCATATCATCTACTCCGAGGTTATCGCCTTCGCCCTTTTCCATGTGCCGACCAACATGCTCTGTCCACTCGTCCCAGGCAGTCGGGCCCTCGAAGCTGTTTGCGCAGCCAGGCTTAGGGCAGCTAGATCGCTGAGGCGCATGCCTTCGCTGAATAAGACACGTCTGCTGCATCTCTCGGACATAGCTTTCCCATTCAGACTGCTGTTGGCCGTTGTCCCCTTTAGCGAGGGCGCGCTTGACCTCGAGGGGGGCATGCATGCGGCGAAGGTGCTGCGTGAATAGATCCTTTCGGTTAAACTCGTTGCCTTTTCCATCCACCGTGGTCTGCGAGCAGATGGAGCAGCGATAGTACTGCAAGCAAAGATGCTGCGAGGCAATGTGGCGCTTCCACTCATTTTTGGAGCCAAACGTGCTGTAACACCCTGCAAAGTAAAAGGCGCAAGGAAATGGACGAGTATGCGCTGCGGCAATGTGTTTTCTAAGGGAAGAAGAGTCCTTGAACGGCGCATGGCTACAATGGGCACATCGAATGTCGGGTTTCCCAAGCATGCGACGCATCCTGGCACCAGCAGACCCTGTGCCGCTATCCAGCACAGGCATTGATTCTGAGCGAGTCAGATTGCGGAAACCCGGGTGCAGCGTTGGGATAGGAACAGGCGGCGCGGCACGCTGGGGAGAAGTGTTGGCAGAAGCGTCGCCACTGCGGTGGCGGACGTGTCTGAGGGCCTTTAGCTGCTCAGCAGCTTCCTGCATCTCTGCAGAATCTGCGCCCTGAGCCTTTGGTTTCATTCCTAGCCCGCCAGCTGCCAGCGACTGATACAATCTAGCGGTTGGGCTCGTTTGGCCATCGGACTGTTCGCCTTTGACAGGATATCCTGGTGCAGGCCACTGGGCAGCCGAGGTTCGACGTGAATTCACACTTGTTGGGGTGGACTCGGGCGCCGGTCTTGTTGTCGTCATTGTTTCGGCTGTTGCGGCGGAGCTGGCGGATGCCCCAATCATCTTGTCGTAGAGGGAGACCATGTTGCGCGAGGTGATGCTGCCGAGATAGTACCAAATCTTGTCGTGTTGAACATTAGCCCAAAGAGAGGTGGGCATCGATATGAGCAGCACCGTGGGAGGACCCAAGAACATGCCCTCGACGGTGATTTGCGCGGCCAAGGGTGGTGTATTTCGTAACCAGCTGTGGAATGCTGACATGTCCGGACTGGCGTCCCCAACAAATGTAGTGCAAACAAGTACACGAGCTTCATCGAAATTTAAGCTAGGGGTCGGATCTTGGGGGAGAGGAGCGTCTCGAGGGCGGGCAGATCCTGGCGTGGCGGCGACATCGGAGGGCTCTCTCATTGGAGCAAGTTCTATATGCTTGCTTTGGTCAGGCGTCATGGTGAAAAACTGGGGCTCGGAAGCGGGCGAGGAAAGTCGAGGCGATGAGCTGGAGTGGGCGTTGGAAGCAGTCTTAATCTCGTGGCAAAGCTGTTGTGCGGTAAATGAAGGAGCGCGGCTCAGCTGGCGCAAGGCTGCGGTTAGGCAAGGCGAGAAATAGGCGCGGGAAGCGGCCGAGGGATGGCGAGCTGCTTCGGGAGAGCAGGCGGCGATGACCTGCTTGAGGCCGTGACTGGAAGCGATGGAGTCGGGAACGGCGCACGTGTCAAGCAATAAAAGGATGTCGGATTGGGCGTCCTCGAAGAGGCAGCGGACTCCGTCCCATCTCAACCTGGCCGAGTGGTCCTGGGGAGAGCTATCGGATGGTTAGAGCTGTGAATTTAAGGAAAGGTGAATTTTGCGTCTTGCTGTGAGGAGTCAAGATGACATACCACGCCCAGTAGAGTTGGCCATCGGAACCAACATAGCCATGACCGGAATAATAAATGATAAGTAGCTGATCTGGTCGGGCATGCTCGAGAAAGGAGGCCATCTGCATGCCGAGTTTTATGCTTGGGTTTGCGACGGTGGGAATCTGCCATATTTGGGTGTGATAACGGTAATCAGTGTCCAAAACTTGTTGCAGGGCGCGAATGTTATCAACGGCGGCAGCGTCATCTTGCCAACCCAAGAGAAGAACCGAGACGTTGGTATAAGCGGTGCGGGAATGCGCAGCTTGACGGTTGATGAGAATGGCAGCATCGTGCAGATGACGGGCAAAGGCCTCAAACTCGTGGCGTTGGCTGTGATGAGGCGCATCAGGAACTATGTGAGTGGGATGAGGCTAGAGAATGTCAGCCGAGTCTGGCAAGGTTTTGGTAGGGAGGGTGACGAGGCTGGCGTAGGGAACCGGATGGGGAGGACGGGGCGGTAGGGGTTCCAAGACGTACTAGCTTCTGAGAATAGGGCGCAGCGTGAGGGTCGGGAGGAGACGACGCAGAGGCATTGAGCTTTGGGGCAAGCTTACGCCTCTTGCCGGCAGGTTCCATGGGATGGAAGCGCAGCCGTAATGAGCAGGCTGAGGAGCTGGGCAGAGGAAGCAAACGGCAGGCTGGCAAGAGCCCAGCAAGAGCCGGAGCCGGGTGAGGCGGAGGACCGGGCTGAGAAGCAGTTGCAGTTGCGGAAGGCGGTCGGCGGTCGGGCAGTTCGGCTGCAACGAGGATTGTCTTGGGTGGTGTGTGATGTCGGCGGGATCAGGTGAGGTACGAGGCCGCAGGATCGACGGAAGAGTTCATTGCAAACAGAAAAGCGTTTGTTTGGAAGAAGCGAAAGGCTGACCAGAGTGGATAAAAAAGAAGGCGAGGGCGGAAAAATCGGAGGCACCGGGAGAAGAGAAGAAGAGTAAAAAAAAAAAAAAAAAAAAAACGAAATGACAAGATTCGGACCAGTGACGACGAAATGAGTTGAAGGAATAAACGGACAAGGGACCGGGATAAAGGGCGTGGGCGAAGAAGCGGCCGTCCCGCGGAGCCAAGGCAAGAAGAGGCCAAGCACGAGGTGTACAAAGTACTGTAATCTGTACTGATGAGTAGAGTCACCAGGTCGGAGCAGACGAGTCTAGCAGGTAGATTGGTAATTTGGTAGAGTAGGAAGGAGGCAGGTTAATAGGTAGGCTGCGGCGGTGCGTTGAAGAGGTGTGTGATGTATGGAGTGTGATGTATGGAGTGTGCTGTATGGAGTGTGTTGTATGGGTGTGTGATGTGTGTGTGGTGCTTTTGTTTGGTATGGCAAGTTATGGTACGGTATGATATGAATAATGGACGAGGTACTGGTAAGGCTGCACCGCAAAGCAACGGAGACAATGGGTGGCGGCGGCAAGCCAGCCGAAGATGGCAGGCCAAGCAAGAGGCGGACAAAAGGGAGTTGAAAAGTTGCTGCGCGCGCGCCCGCCCGCTCACGGAGCAGAAGTGGCAAAGTGTTGTTTTCAAGAAAGAGGTTGAGCAAAGAAGAAATCGAGGCAAAAGGAAAGATGCAAAGAAATGGTTTGATGAGGGAAGCACAACGTGTAAAGCTAAAAAAGCATCCAAGGCACCAAATAGTAAACCCGGCGAGGCGAGGCGAGGCACCGCGTAATCTGGAGAACGACAGAGACCTAATAAAGAAAAAAGACGAATTAAAAAAATTAGGAATAAATTGAATAAAAGAAAAAAAGAAAAAAAATCCATTCCGGCATGGGGCAAGTTTTAAAGCCAAGGCTGCCATTTTAGCTGGGGACTTGGGGCGGGCTGCTGCTGCTGCTGCTGCTGCTGCTGCTGCTGCTGCTGCTGCTGCTGCAAGGTTGGGAATAAGAGTCACCTACCAACAAAGTACCTTTTTATAGCACAATACCAGAATTAGGTACATTTCTTTCAACAGCAACTAAACTTACAGGGCCACACGAGGGCGTGTGCGGGCTTCCGGGGTGTGTGTCAACGCCCATTTCATTTTTTGTCGGGCAAAATAGGTACCTGAAAAAGGGCCTGACGCAGCAAAGCCCAGGTTTTTCTTCATTTATTGTTAGGCACCGCGTGGCAGCTGCATGCAAGTGCGGGCGAGGCGAGCCAAGGAAAAAAACCAAGTAGAAATGGGAAATACCTACAGGCACGGCACAGGGCAGGCTGATAGAGGTACCTACCGACCCAACTAGCCAACTACATCATACCTGCAAACATGTGCCGACAGGCTGCGGCGGCACAAGGCTGCACGTTTGGACCACGGCACGCACATGTTATTATCGCTATTTGCTGCACACCTCTTTTCTGATTCCAATGTTTGATGGTGGTTGGAAAAAAAAAAGGGCATGAGAAAATTGATACCTGACACCCCCTCTCCCCCAAGACAAGTTATTCCCCAGCAACCCAGCTGGCTCGGTATTCTCGTTGCCAAATCATATTAGCCCATATTGCAGGGGGGTCCGCCAGGCCAGCCTAGAGAGGGGCGCGGCGCCGGTGGCTCAGCTCACTTGGTCCCAAGTGGACAAGTTTAGTTTGGCTAATGAAGATGGTTAATAGGCCGTCGTGCCGTAGGCCAACTTTGAGCTCATCTATGCAACTCCATGCGCTAACCAACGCTTACCTATTCATCTGCAATCAAATTAAAAAAAAAAAAAGTCTCTGGCCTAGATGACGAACAAGGCTAAGCCTTTTTTGATCGAGAACCCCTGTACGTCTGAAATACCACGCTCAACCGTCGCGGGCCAAGGCAATTCAACCCGCACTCGGAAACCTTGCTCATCAACCTTCTCTCCCGCTTAACTACCAGTACCCCATATGTCGTCCAACCCTCCCAGCTGAGTTGGAATTTTGCGCTGCTATTTTTTCTCGTTTATTTAATTTTTTTTGTTCTCTTTTTGTCGATTTTTTCTTTCTGTGCTTTCCTTGCCTTACCCCGTTTGCACCTCATCTCGCTTCCAACGGCATCTTCCGCTTACATTATCAATGCATGGTAACTAACCAACTATTCAGCGCGCACACACACCAAGAACCCTACCAATGCTACCGCATCTCGGTCTTGACACGCCAGTGGGGAACGGGCACGCGGCATCGGCAGTCAAACCTGCAGGAGCACCTTTTTTATTTTATTTTATTTTATTTTTTAATCTTCTAATACTTCTTTCCAGCTAGCACCGTGGCACCCTATTTTCACAACACGACGGCCCATTGCCTACTGGCCACCGCCGAGGCATCAGACGTCTCATCTTTAGCACCGCCCAGTACAAACTCCAAAAACGACACGAGATGTGACCCGTCCTCTGCATCTTGTATCGCTACAAAAATAGATTCTTCCCCTCTACTTCGCCTTGTTTCATTTATTAAATATCAGCATAGAAAAAAAAGCCTCTTTTGTTTTAACGACCAGTTTGGCCCTGGCGGGTCAATCAATCCCAGCAATCCTAGCAACCCTATGTAGCCTCTTCCTGTGCCACTCAAGGCTTCTAATAAGCCTCGCCTTGCCTCGCCTTGTCAGCCTCGTCAAACGCAAGAGGGGTGATTACGTTGGCACGCGGCTTCGCTCTAGCCTTCCTTCCAGACAATGACTTTGCTTTTTTTAGCGGCTGCGTGGCGCTGGGCCCTTCAGCCTCCTACCACCCCCGACTTTTTCGTAATTAGGAAGCCAAGCCTTGTCAACCGACATTTCAACTCCTCTGTAAAACCTCTTGGGACCAACCAGAAACTCTGAGTCGTATTGACCCGTCTTCTCTTTCCATTCAACGGCTTATCAGGTATCAGTACGTCTTTAACGTTGGGGCTTGTAGTGCTGTGGATTGTTCTTGCTCATTTTTCTTCATCGCTTTTACTTCCTTTGCCGCTTTCTTCATTTACAATGCCAGCTGGCCTCTACTCCTCTTCAACCCACTAATAAGTCAACTAGCACAATACCCAACCGATTCCATGACACCAACCAGCATCCGTCGCATTACTCGCCACCATGAGGCCACCGCAGCTCAACGCGTCCCCTACCGCTCCCCCCCTGCGCAACCAAGCAACCTCGCGACGAATCACTATCCCCAAGGCCTCAAGTGGCAAAGCTTAGCTCCGATTCCCGCTCAACCCGCTTCAGCCTGCAGCGTATTATTTCCCCCTTGCGGCTGGTCCAGCCGGGGAGGGGAGGGGCGCTTTCTGTTGCGAATCGCATCGACTGCGAGACGGGATCATCAAAAGCCCACTCCCGCAGCAATCAGGTTTTTGTCACAAGCATGTATTTGTACCTGCAGGCTAAACTTTTTCAGCCCTGAGCTGCTGAAGGCTGCAGCAAAAACGGGGCGGCAGAGCTGCATCAAACAGGGAACCCCAGTAAGGGTCGGCCTTGTGCTAGCGAAACTACCGAACAGCCTATCACGAGCACGTCCACAGCCAAGACAAGCTTTGACTAAACCACAACTAAACTTCGCTTCGACCAATCTTCAACTGTGAAGAAGAAAAATTGATAGCAATCATTCAGCTACATTCAACCAGATAAAAGATTCGTCAATTGCAACCCAAGGCCCGTGCCAAAGCAAGTGGCAAAGTGTCAGGCTGGCGAAAACAGGGGACAAGGGTCGGTACAATTCTTGACAAGACAGATTATCCTGGCCGTAATCTTGGCCGGCTTTTCCGTCGTCGAATCGATCCCGCCGAGCTTAGTTGTTTTGAAACTCTGTGACTCTTCAGGCTGTTGACGACAACCGCTAAAGGACTTAGCCGCGCTAGGATAACCATGCTCTCCAATTGTCTACTTGAAACACGTGGGATGTTTTTTCACAAGTCCAAGTAACCAATTATACAAGGATCAAACGCCACCGGTGTGAAAATCTGTCACTGGGCCGCTTCTCAATATATATTCTGTGACGCCGCGGATACGGCCACGACAGTCTCGACAAGCACATCCTGTCCTGCAACATGTGCGTGTTACATTCGCGGCAACGTTGCTAGGTCAAATCAGGCCATCCCGAGAAGCATAACAACGTGCCCGATTCACTTACGTACAGTCAACGTTACCGACAGAGACATGGTACTGCTGCCGATTCTTCCCCTTGATCTGCCGGGAATAACCCTTCAACTCAAAGTCCGCCACCGTCTTGCCAACGAGGGAGATTTGAGCCACCATTTACCCGCATAAATTAAAAGGCTGCCACGCTGCCACGCTGCCACGCATAATGACTTGTTACGAGCCATCCACACAAAATCCAGGGTGAAGGAGTTGAAACGGCGCATTAATGTCGATCCTAGACCGTGGTTTGGCCAGGCAGACATTTACACATCCGAGGATTGCAAGTACCAAAACTTGACAAAAATCTGGCAAACCACCGAGGCCCGTCGGGTTGACGCATCATCTCGGGATGATGCTGAATCTTTGTAGGGTGGCGTGTCAACGTGTGTACTAAATAAACATCCTGGCACCGTTGACGCATCCCATCGCCACGTTGTTTCGCCGCAGCGTCCAGTCAAACCGTTCACCGCCACGGCAAACGGGGAGGAGAGTGCGAGACATGCACTGGAATATGTAGGTACGGGCTTATTCGTACGACTCATTCATTGCCACTCCACTAGGTCTGACCAGTGTCGATTCAAAGTTGGCTTTATCCTCGGGGGGGCGACTTGATGCCCGCCGATTCAGCTGATGATGGATGCTTGAAAAGCAAAAGTCGTTTGCCTCGCCGACAAAGGAGGCCGCCTGGAGATGGCTCCGTGCTGCGTTTCGCCACTGGACCTCGGCGATGCACAACTGGGATCCGCGACCCTCTGCACCTCGGCAGCTGTATATAATACAAGATGAAAAGTTTAATGAAATACAGTGCAGATGTAACTCTTCCCTTTTCGGCGTGGCTCTGTTTACAGGAAAAAAGGGCTGACGTATTCCCGCCGCGGCAAGGCACCAGGCCGCGTCAACTCTTTATTTTTGACAGCCTCATCATGTCTCTTAACCGAAACTGTGCAGCAAACAACGGGTCAAGACAAATTCAAGAGCAAGCGTCGAGAACAAGTGGTAGACGAGTTGGTGGGCGTGGCGGCTAGCAGCCCCTGACAGCCTCTTCCGCAATCTGATCTTTTGAGCCCCAGCCAGGCATGGTTTGAGTCGCCGCGATGCGCGCAGCCATTCAGCTTAGACGGGCCCGGAAAAACAGGCGGAAAAGTCCGAAACCCGGAAAAGTCCACACTTTCGGGGGGGGGGGAGGATGACAGAAGGCTGACAAGCCCATGAATAGGAGACGATATTATCAGAAGCTCGCAGCCGTGGGATGTGGGAGAGGCGAGAGGAGAGAGGGAAAACGGGGCGCAGTGCCGGGCAGGCTGCAGGATACCGATACGAGATACGAGGTTTTTTTTTTTAATCTCTTTGCGCGCTCCGTTACGGGAGGCGCAGAGCGCGACGCCGTGCTCCGTCCTGATTATTTACTCATAAGCTGTCATTTCTTTCGGCCCGCGGGTTGCGATGCCGCTGTTCTTGTCTCGCGAGCACATTGTTTTTTTTTTCCCTTTGCATCTTGGCAGCAGAAAAATAAAAAAGGGCCAAGGCCGCACTATTGAAGCCCAAGGGGCCCTTGGGGCCCGCGATGGTCGAGCCAAGGCCGCCAGACGCCGGTTCTGCGCCGAGTTCGGTGTGGTTTGGGCTGCCGATGACACGGGAAAGCTGCCCAGTCAAGAGGAAGTGAAGGAAGCAAAAGTGATAAAAAATCTCATGCACACGAGGCGGAAGATGTCATGGCCTTGCAGAATGCAGGCGGAAAAAAAAAAGTAGCATCATGTTTCTCATCTCCTGTGCAGGTTACCTTGAGAACCTTGGCTCTACATGCGTAACGGCAGAGGTGCGTTGAGTTGGGCGAAAAAACGCAGCAGACTTGGTCACTACGTCATGCGGCAGGCTGACGACCTGCACAGCCCTGCGACGTGACATGGGGAGAGCCCTGGTGACGCGACTTGGCGAAATAGAATGTGGCAAGGAGAAGAAAGGTCGGAATTTTTTCTAGAAGATGGGCAAGCAAGAGTTTTTTTCTTTTTTTCAAGTGACCAGGATTCACATGTCAAGGAGTCAAGACACGAGGCGCCACCGAGTGAGACATTGCCATACCGTTGTACCAGTAGTGAATTGCAGTGGCGGTGGTGGCTGAAGCTGAGGCTCGTAGAAGATGACGGGGGGTTTGGATTACAGCTGCCAAAGTTGTGAAACAAAGGACCGTTTTTATTGTACAACAATCGACGAACAAAGAATTATTCCAAAACCTAAGATGATGAACTTTCCATGGCCACAATTGTCCGATATTTGTATCAAGAGGCTCTTGTTAGGCGTGCTTTTACGGGACGTTGGTGCCTAATTCTGCCAATCTATACGGAGTAGCGGCCCTTAATAGCGGATAAGGCCGAGCCTACAGTGGGGTGCGTACCTTTTAGCAAGTCACCAGCCAACCCGCCATATATGACTGCTTGAGGGTACCTAGAGATGCTGCCTGTGGTCGATGCAGGTGGGCTGCTCGTCATTCGCAAAAGGCAGCAAACGCGCCATCTTCACAGCCACGAGGCTGCATCACAACACTCGTCAGCTTCGCCCAAACCTAGGTACCTACCTCTGTCCGTTTGTGATTCGCGTAACCCCATATCTTCCGCTCCAAACGCCAAACATTGCCGCCTCTCTCCACGATCTTGCCGCCCGACTCTCGCTGTTGGTACTGCCCGTCTTCTAGCTTGCCCGCACGGCCCATCACAAACTTGCAGCGAACTTGTCCTTGATCGTCCGCAAAAAAACCCCACCGCACGCACAACAGTTGCACGCCTCGGCATCCGCCCGCCCATCCGCGCCTAGCTCCTCTAGCTAAATTTAACAACCTTGTTGCTTCGCTTCAGTAAACACATCATCCGCATCATCCAGCCGAGACCTACTGGTCAAATTGTCCGTCCGCTGAGACTTTAGCCAAACCGCACCGACTGCATCTGCGCCGACGCGCAACGCCACGGCCATGGATGCGTACGGCGTCCGACGCAAGGACACCACCAAAGGTCCGCCTCTGCGGATTCTTTCACTCGGTACGTCATCGACATCATCCAGCCCGCATCACTCTCCCTCGCTAACAAGCACAGACGGCGGTGGTGTCCGTGGCTACTCCATGCTCATCATCGTCCAGGAACTCATGCACCGCACCTTTGTCGAAGCTCATGGCCGCGCTCCGCGCCGCAGCGAAATTCCCAAGCCATGCGATCACTTTGACCTCATCGTCGGCACCGGAACCGGCGGTCTCATTGCTATTATGCTCGGCCGCCTCCGACTCGACCTCGAGACCTGCAAAGAGCTCTACGTCCGCATGACGCGCATGGTTTTTCAGACCGACAAGACCATTGCCGGCATCCCATACCGATCCACCCTATTCAAGGCCAGCAAGCTGGAAGAGGCCATCCGTCAAGCCGTCTGCGAGCACACCATCAACGAACAAGAAGGAAACGATGGCGACGAACCCGTCAACCCCCTCTACTCGTCCCGCCTCTCGACCGGCTCGAGCTCCTCTGTTCCTCAGCGACATCTCAGCAATGCCAGCACAGTCAGCTTCAGCGCGCGCAGTCCTACGGCGCAAGCCGCTGCGCGACCCTTTTTCAACTCTAGATATGGGAACGGCGATGCGCGACTATACGACGCGCGCGAGAATCGCACAAAAACGTGAGTATTCCCAATGCGCTAGTCTTGTGACTTTTGTACACTGACACGCACACCACACAGCGCCGTAACAGCCATGTACAAAGACTCCCCGCGCCACTCCGCTCCCGTCATCCTTCGATCCTACGATTCGCGCCGCGAACCTCCTCCCGATTTCGACTGCAAGATTTGGCAAGCTGGCCGTGCCACATGCGCCATCGGCCTCGCCTTCAAGCCCATCACGATTGGCCAGGCCAGCTTTCACGACGACGGTGTCGGCACCTTTAACCCCGCCCCCGAGGCTCTCGACGAGGCCGTGGTCAACGAGTGGCCCGGCCGGGAGGTTGGCGTCTTTGTCAGCGTCGGCACTGGTAAGCGCCCGCGCGGCAGCGACGGAAACCAGGCAGTCTGGTACGAGGGCTTCCTCGGCGAGTTTGCCGAGGCGCGTCGCCGTCTCATCTCCAAAATCGAAGGATGCGAAAAGATTCACGAATTTATGCTCCGCGAGCACCTCTCGCGGCGCAACGTTAACCCCGAAAACTACTTTCGCATGAATGTCGAGATTGGCGTCGGCGAGTTTGGCATGAATGAGTGGCATCGACTCGGCGATATTAGCACCGGCACGCGACGCTACATGGCGCGCGACGAAGAGCAGCGCATGATTCTCGGCATCTCCTCGCGGCTCGCCAAGGTGCACCGCGCGCGGCAGCGCCTCGAGCGACAGGCCAACACAATCCCCGAAGTAGTCAAGCAGCAGCCCTCGGCCAACTTTGACGTCCCCTTTGCCGTCGAGCTCCCCGGCGACACCCCTAGCGCGTTCCCGCCTTCGCCCCGAAGCGGCCTCTCGCAGACGTCGTTTGACTCGGGCCGCCCCGACAGCCTCACCGTTGGCAACAACCCGACGACGACATGGAGCGCAGCCTCCCCGCGAGGCTCCTATGACTACGCGCGACCCGGCGGCGCCGCGCCCTTCCCGCCCGGCACCGCCTCGCCGCCGCCGCCTCCATCGCGCGCCAGTAACCGCAACGGCACCGGCACACCGAGCAGCGACCCGGACCGGCTACTCGGAACGGCGCCCACTCCGTCCCAGTTTCGAACCGCCTCGGGCGCGGACAAGATTGCCATTATGAGCCCCGACGAGCACGCACGACCACCGCCTCCGGCACCGCAGTCGCCGCCGCCCTCTACGCGCATCGAGCCCCCGCCACTGCCACCCAAGACGCCGCTGCCAGGACACAGGATCAGCAGCAGCCATGCGAGCAACGGGCATGCGCCGCCGTATCCGACGGATGATGAGGAAGCGCCCCCGCCACCGGTCAATATGGCGCGGAAACCGGATTATCGAGGTTGAAGAGAGCGCGAGTTGAGTTGTTGGGTTTGTCTGTATATAACGAGAAACGGTTGGAAATGAGAATGAGGAGGCACAGGCTCTAAATACCCCTTGTCTTTTGTTGTTGCCGCTGTTGGTTACTCCTTTGATATATATACATGCACTTGAACTGGGCAATGGGATGCTTGAGTACTCGATATACTGGCGGGCCAAGGTTGTGGACCTGACGAGTAACATAATAAACATGATGAATGATGAATCTAAACGTCTGTATGTTCTCTGTGCTATAAGAAGAATGGCCCTGAGATGGAATACTAGGAAGAATCTGGTAGAACTGCTTTGTAATGCCAATAGACCTTGAATGATGGTTAATATACAAGTCTAGACATGGTTTTGATTTGAGAATGTATTCAAAGTTTAGAGTGACGAGGTCGTCAGCAGTGGTAGTGGTCATGTAGAAGCGTCTTTTGTAAATGTCAATGGGGCAGGCTCGGGCAGCTTTTCCAAAGGCCCAGATGGCGCGCTGACGCCAGTGGAACACGAGTTGCCAATGACGTGCTCGTCCTTGCAGTTGAAAATAGCCCATGTGAGGAAGCTCTTGGGGGTTGATGGCGAAGCGAGGCAAGGTTGGCGCCTTTGTCGGTACCTGTGGTTCCCCCCCCCCTCACCAGCAAGCCCAGCGGCAACGACGTCGAGTCGACCAAGTACCCTGTTATGGGTTGCCGCGAGTTTGTGCGTCCTTGTCGGGTTTCCTTTTACCCTGTCGCCCATCTCGCCGATAGCCTGTTGAAAGCCCTGGACTGACGTGTTGTGGTGACGCGAGGCATTAGCGGTGCGTCGCTTCCTACTCGCATTATCGATATGAGCAATGTGCAGGGCAGCCAGGCTAATAAGGATGCCATGCATGACGAAAGGGTATTAAAAAACTAATCTGAGGGAAGACTATTTACTAGTAATAATCGATCTCGGTCGATCTCGGAAGATCTGACAGTGTCTTTACTTGCAGAAACTGACCAATGGTGCAGCAGAAGCAGATCCGAACAACATACAACTGTGCTTGTGGTAGTAAACATGCTTTACAGTGACTTGACTGAACTTCAAGGACCATGGACTGCGGGACTTGGAAGGGCATTGTGGCAGCTCTATTGCAGAGTTGGATGCTTCGTAAAGTGTAGAGGCAGAGCGGACATGGGGCAGCATGCCGCGGCAAGAATTTAACTACGAGATTTTACCCGGAAGGCTTGCTGCGTCGTCCATGCCACTGACGACGACAATTTTTGAACTTTGATGCTTTGATGGGTTCCTAGCAGCAGAACCGTTCATAAGAAAACCCCGACGCTCTGGAATCGTGGTGCACACTGGCCAAAACCCGGGCAACCAGCTTGCGTCCTGCTTCTTCACAGCAAAGTCCGCCTCTTTTTTTTTTTTTTTTTTTTTTTTTCTGCTTTCGACTTTCATCTCGCGGACCCTCTCTTTGTCATCGAAGCTCCTCTGCGGGTTTTTTGCTGCTCGGGTTATATTTGACCAGGTTCATGAATCGCCTGCCCCTCTCCCGCGCTCCCCGCAAACCTGTGTGTGGTGAGCGCTCGCACCGGCCGACCGGCCGCTCAACAAACGCGAGTCGGATTCGATAGGGGGAGGAGGGAGGGGGGGAGACTGCTGTTTGTTGGCTGGCTGGTCCCTGAACGTTTCGATAACTCGTCATTCCTTGTTCTATTGCGCGGCTAGCGGAGATGCGGTTATCGGTTTGACCCCTTGGCGTGGTTTTGAAACTTCTCGGTACAATGGCCTGTTGCTTCATCATTTTTTTTCCCGAGTTTTGCTGAAGAAGAATCTTGGAACGAGCGGAGATGCAGAACAAGGATTGCATCACTGTGCGAAAACTGGAAATTCTCTGTGCACACGTGCACCCAGAATGCGCAGAATCCGGCACACTGGTACACAAATTGCCCCTTGCCATTTATTTATTCCCCCCTGCCATCTCCATATACTCCCGTCGACGAATCCCTGAAAGTCCCCGCCAGTCTCTGGCCTACTCGCAAGGCGGCCGGTTCCGTAAAATACTTCTGTTTCCTGTAAAAAGAAAGCGCTCGCGTGATGTGCGTTGCTTGGCAAGGTTCGTTTCTGCCCGCTCGGCCGCTCCCCCCCGCCTGCCTCCATCAAGAACCAAGTTCCCCTGATGCAAAAAGTCAAACAACGACGCGGGACTGCAAGGGAAAAAGAAAGTTGCAATTCGTCCCTCTCTGTCAAAGCAACAACAACGTCGGAATCAAAGGCTTGCTCCCTTCGTTTCAGCGGACAAGTAGCGTCGTGAATCCGCCACGTCGACGGCCCCGGTTTCTTTCATGTAATGCATGTGTGTTGGAGTGGTACTGGCATGCAGTGTGTGAGAACCTTGTCCATGGTCTCTTTTTTTTTCTACTGAGGAATACCCTGCCTCCCCCTTTATCAACAGTATCAGTTCATTGACTTAATTGCGACCGAGGGAGTGGATTCGGACACCGAGATGCCATGCCAATCCCCTCGTCAACAAAATGGAAACTTTGCATCTGGTACGCTGCCTGCGGCCTTATTAGCCCACACAAGCTGCCCCTCGTTGGTCGAATTGCTGCATGAACGAGTAATACAGAGTTACGTGGCAACGCCCGCTCATTTCCCTCTCTTTCCCGCACCAGCCAACTTCCCGTCCCAGTCGGGCATGTCCCTCCTTTGACCACCGCTTGCCGCTCTTGAAATTCAATATGCTGGCGCCATGGTTTGTACGGATACAGTATATGTAGCAAATAACTTCAACTTCATGAAGAGGCCTATAAGCCTAGAATGCTAAATAAGGGTCGTTTCAAATCTGGACCTGTTAAGATCAAACCCTGCCGTCGCTCATTGTGGCGTTGGTGCTGTTTGTTGACCAGGGTTGTTGTGAGTTGCGGCTGAGCAATTCTCGCACAGAAAGCCAGAGGCTTAGTTCCGAAGTGAACCAGATGCGAGTTGTCCTTCCATAAGAAACTTGCTAGTCTTGAAAGAAAGGAATCGACCTTTTCATACATGTGGTACACCATTTCACAAAAGTCAAGCGACTGTTGAGATGATTGTGTCATGTATCGGGCCAAACCACCCATGCGTCCCCTCGCTGCTACTGTCGACGTCGGGCCAGGCTGAACGGCGACCCTCTCCCAGTGTAACAAGAGAATATGTATTATTTAGACTGTGAAAAGAAGAAACAGACGCAAAAAGCTCTTCAGTTACCCAAACGGGAATGCATTCCGCAAGACCGCTACCGCAAACATCAGGCAACGATATTTTTGGCATCCTAAATGGGCCGGGCTTGGAACGGGCAATCTTTGTCGGACTAGCCGATGACACTTGCGCTTCTCAGCGGGGAGAGGAGAGTTCGCTTGTGCCTGCTTTAAACAGACCCAAAGCTTCGGTGGGTGATTTCTGGCATTGGAGCCTGCTGGCACCGACATGTGAGACAATTGGCTACCGTCCGATCTTGATAGAGATAGACATGAGAGGCGTGGCCAGTCTAGCAAAAGTGCATGGGAAAGACTCGGGACAAGAAATCGTACATAGACAGGCCATTTCTACAATATGAGAATAAGCGTACGAGTTTGTCGTGAAAGCTCAGCCCATTTGGTATAATTGAAATGACAGTAGCGAGGCTGTTCACTGGTTCATGGGACATGCAAGCCACATTCAGCAGCTTGTTCCGGTTTGAGACATGTCTCTCGGGCAGACCAGGGTCCCAGCCTCGGCGAGGAGAGCAATCGTCAATGGCCAAGGGCCAAGTCTGAGATGGAAATCGAGGCCAAGACTGGACTGGCGTATTTGTGGGTTTCGGAAAGACTCCAGGTGATGCAATCCAATCGTCTTCTGGCGCCAGCGTACAGTGGCTTCCCTGAAACTTTTCTGCAATGAGCTACATTTGAGCATTGCCTCAGCCTCGGAACCGTGTTGGTGCCACAACTCGCATATCCGTAATCATTGTGTCTTTCTCACACGCGCGTCGCCTGGAGTGAGACAATGATGCAGACCAAGTTATTCCTTTGCCACACCGCAACCGAACCTTTTTTTTTTTTTTTTTTTGCCATCTTGACACTCGATTATGCAACAAGCAGTTTAGTTGATACGAGGGGCCAACAGATAATTGAGAGAAAAGCTCCACTCTGGCTACCTATTGATCATTCACAGCTCATAGCCAGTCTCGGTATGGCCGCTCTCCACGTATAACTAGGAGCAAAACCGGATAGGATCGAAAAAAATTCCTACCACCTCCTTGCCAGAATTAAAGTTGTGATGGGATGCAAACAGTCCAAATAAGCCCATCTGCAGAATCATGATGGCTTAATTCGCGCCCTGTTATGAGCAGGGAATCGCTCAACCCGGCGTCCACCAGAAAAGGAGCAAGAGGAAGACTGCCTTGAAAAAAAGGGCCTGGACCTGGCAAGGCTCAGATCAGGTTGCCGGTTGAGCTCATAACTAGCCGACGCAGGGTTCTCGTGGCCAAGTGTTTTTTTTTTTTTTTTTTTTGGTTGGTGACCGATTCCTGTACGGCGGGCCGTCAATGTTATCAGCTCGAGCCAAGTGCTGACGAGGCGTGGTCAGCCTTGCCGGTATCTCAGCTCGCAGTGCTGCATGAATACCATGGATACGTCATTTCCCAGTCACCGGCGCCGTGGGTCTTTTTGATTTGTCGACTTCGTTACCTTTCCCAGCATTTTTTCCAAACCAGTGCTAATTTTGTCTCCCTTGTAGATACGTTGTAGTGATATCAGCATGAGACGGGCATCAAGCTGTTGACCAACTGGGCAAACTCCACAGGTTCTCCAACGGCCCACATTTTGCCGGACGCTTTCTGTTTTCTCTTCTTCACCAACATCAAAGGCAGACTCGCAAATTGGCTACCTGGTACGAGGTGGGCAGGCAATAATTGCAAGGCAATTGAATGTAGGGTCTGCGTCTTTTACCGTCGCATCTGACTCGATAGAACAAGGTTTCAGGCGCCGTCTCTAGTTGGACGGGTATCCAAGTTCGCGGGTCACTGATCGGCGCACGGCGTCGCGCCCCAATGAGGCGCACCGCTTACGTGGAGTGCTGATTGGTTTGAAGCTTGTTCGCGCATGTCCTAAACAAATAGCACTTGCCAATGGCTTTTAATCCTTGATAAGATCAAGTTGGGGTGGCTGGCTGATTGATCGTGAGTCGAGACCTCTCCCTTTTTTTTCTGGGGTAGGATGATGCGCAGCCAAGAGTTTCTGATTCGCAGCCAAGAATCGCGTTTTATTGCAGCCAAGAACAGCAAATGCCCGGTTCCCCAGTTCCGTCAAATCCACGCCATCGAGCAGCGAGAGTTAACGGAGGCGCCGGCGTGCTGTTGCACTGCACAGCCAAGGGTCGTGCGCCCGGATTAGTCAAGTCCAGGGCGCCGTCCAAGAGCATTCCATCCACACTAGCATCCACACTCACGGCGAGAACGGTGGTGAGGCAATGAGGGCAACGGTCGCAACTAGAATCATCTCATCTGCCGAGCAAGACGACAAATTGCCAAGAATCGTCCAAGACCTGAGGCTTGTAGACAGCGCTACCATCGATGCCAAAAGGTCGTGGTCCGATGGCGCCGTTTATAGAAAAATTCTCGGCATTATGATCATACCATATAAGCAACAAGTCAGGTGCATCATGGTTGGTTCCCTGTCGCAAGTCTTGTCAGCAAGCCGTGATTGGCTCGTCCTCGGACTCACCAGCTGATGCGAGACGGGTGGCTGTCGTGCTTTTCTGCAACTAGTTCACTAGCAATTAAGTTAGCGGCGGCCCTTTCGATCCTGTGCGATATGGAAGAACATCATCGGGGTGGGGGATCTTGCTGATACGGGGGACGGCTCTAGATTGTGCAATCAACTGGATTGTAGGCTCGGGAGCGAGATTCAATGTCAAACCACGACCCTGATCTGCTTGCGCGTGACGCGCACACCCAGCGAGGCGGCGCCCGGACCAAGAGATGGGCTCGATCATTAATGCTTTGCAGAACAGCCATGCATCTCATTATGCCGAGGCCCGCCACCAGCGGATGCTGGTAGATGAGCAAGTTGCCAGATGTGAAGTTGCGTCATGAGGCGTCAACGGCCAGCACATAATGTATTGGCCGCATGGGTACCCTGTACGGACAGCGTTCATCCTATTCATTTAGAGAATCGTTTCAATCCAGAAACACATTGTAGGTTTGCATCTTGCAAGGTTTCTACGCAGCAACGCCCGTAAGATTGTATAGCAGGCAGGCAAGCACCAGGGTACTAACAATAAAAGTAGCTGAGAGGGATTATTCGAGCACTGGGCTCTTTAGCGGCAACACGAACTCGCCAATCAACTAGTTGACACGTGTGAGAAGACAGTGGGAGGACGGAAGGAGGCAGAGCCACGTAATAAGTGAAATAAACGATCCCGTCACCAACCAACTATCAGGTTCCAAAGGGACAGTAGAGCTCAGTGTGTCGAACGGGTAACGTAGCCGGAAACAGTAACATTTTGTTGGTTGGCGATTTGCTCAGAACAACGATCCGATGCCAAACTAACTTATTTGAAAGGCCATTAACCGCTGCTGGCATTAATACCGCGCTCTCGACTAACTAGGTGGGCAATGCCCGCAACAGCTTTTTAAAGTTGGCTTGGGAGAGTTTATCCCCGCCCCCCTCTCAAACCACTCTCAACATGACAGTTCCCCTCCATTGTCCTTTGCCCACCCCCGCTTCTCTACACACTTGGCGTCGTCTTGCCGCTCGAGACTCGGGGGTGGGCAATAGCGTACGAGGTCAGTCTTGCCCTCTGCCTGAGTAAACTTGGTCAAAGATTGGCGCAACGGAAGACTCCGTGTAGTACCCAACTTAAACACGTTAGCTAGCTGGCCCATAGGCAAACAAGTGCGCCCTGGCTGCCGCCCTGGGGACTTTCGTGGGTTCTGTGGCGCGCCACCCCCCAGCAACTGGCCTGGCCTGCAGATGATAATCACTCGCTTGGAGCAGGGACCAGGATGCGAGGAAAGGTGTGCCGGGTCTTTTTTATCTCTCTTGATTTTCGAGATGCTTTGCAATTATGGATCGTGAGAGCGAGCCAAGGTTCGACGGGTCAGAGCAGCGAACAGAGAACGGGCATTGTCCGGGAGGGGGTTGGTTGAGCTTGTATTACTTGAGATTGTGATGCCTCTTGCAGCATATGCAGGTAGGTGTCACTGGGAGATTGTCAAAGCCCAGGTGTTTCTTCACCGAGAGCCTAGAGGCAGGTGTATGAGCCTGAATCGACATGCAATAACTTGCGACTGCCTATGGATAAGACTCGAGTGTAATCAAGCAGCTTCGTTCACGTTGAATGTAGACAACTTGACAGCATTTGTCACTAATTGCCTGCCGTCTTGGCCTTTACTAATAATAATGAGAGGCGCTGGCATGCTGGCAACTGGATACCGGCTGGCGCCCGGTCTCGCCCACCGGTTCCCACCAGGTCGGGACCATGCACACCCGGCTTGCCAGCATTGCAATTTATACATGGTTAAATGGCAGCATAGTTACTTGATAGTCAAAGTAGTACCTATCAAAGCATCCACCTCCCACCATCCTGGACTGCCAACTCGGGCTATAACCAACGTAGTTAGCAAATAGACACCTAGACAGGCTATACCCACTGAGACTTTGAGACCTTCCCCAGAAGACAGACGCTAAAAGGCGCCAAACCACCCCCATGCCGCTGCTCTTCCATGCTCCTTGCCTTGTTTGCCTGTCTCTTCTTTCCATTGTTGCATGTTTTTTTCCCCTGGGTCTGGGTTTCCCCTCGTATATGCACGATAAAAAAAACCGAGGAGTCTCTTCAATTATTTCACCACTGCGGCGACTGATTGCCATCATCTCGAGTAAATCAGCCCACTGAAGCAGCCCGAGATACAGCGGGTTCAACACCTGAAACCCACTGAGGCATCGACTGCCGCCGCCACCTCGGCCAAAGGCTCCTTCCTTCTTTCGCACCAAGAACGCCGCCCGCCATCTACCGTTATCCGAAATCGCCTCACCCGTGTTGCCCGTTTGCCCGTTTGCCTCTGCCCTTCCATTGTCGAATAGGCTGTGTATCTGCTCGGTGAATTGTACGCAGCCGTGTTGCAATCGCATTTCTCGACAACTGCGTCGCCTCCTTCAATTCATACAACTACCATATACAGGCACCGCTCTCCACCAAGACTCTACGCCTCACGCCGGCCGGTTATCAGCGTCGTCTCTCACCTCGGGCTACGCGCCCCCTCCGCACCTCCTGCGCACGGAATCCTCTACGATGCCTCCCAATCCGCAGGCGCAGGGATCGCAATCCCAGCGCGGTCAGGGAAAGACGAGATATGCAACCTCGTGCACAGAATGTCGCCGGCGAAAGCAAAAGGTCAGTTCTCGACTAGCCGCCTTACTATTCCATTCCCCGTCGTCTCGGCTCCCCTGGCACTCTGGCGCAATGTGTTCGCGACATGTGCTTGCTCGTACTCTGTTCATATTTTATGGAAGTGAACAAGTTTAATAAAGTACCGGAGCGCCTGCAGCACGAATAACCCTTCATCATATTACCATGGTTCTCACATCACCCGCCCAACCCATGCTAACCTTGACCAGTGTTCCCAAGGCCAACCTTGCACCAATTGCCTGCGCAGGTTCCCACAAACGACATGTGAATACACAACCACCGCCACCAGAAGGTATGTCCAGTTCATTCAATCTGCGCCACGGTTCATATGCTTACATGACGCGCCCAACAGGGCCTCAAGCCAGGGAGGTACCCGCCCAAACGATGTCAAAGTCGTTGTCGAAGGTCCAGCGTATTCTCATCTCGACGTCAGCGAGTTACAAGACGCCATTCTGCAGTTGGAACGGGAGACTCGCGAACAGATTCAGAAGAATGGCCCTCAAACGTTTTCTGTCAAGTTTCCAAGACGGTCCAACTCGAATCGTGCATTAAAAAATGCCAACAGCGCCGATGACGAGGAGAGCAAGCTCAATGCCAAAAGCAACAGCGGAGTTGGTGGCAAGGAACAGTCATTCAAAATCATTGTCAAGGACGAGACGGGCCTTCTACAGCCTCAAAATATGCGAACTCTTCTCAAAACTATCCTTCAAGTTCGAGTCAACTTTGCCACCAAAATTGTCAATGACGAATACACACTCGACTCCAGAGCACTGCTCCGCATGGCCGAGCGCGCCACAAGGCCGCCGCTGCAAGTCAGCAGCTACGAAGATCACCTCCACAATCTACCCATGACCCTCAACAAGCTAAACATTGAGCTTGTTCGAATCTGTACGTTTCTTTCTAGTACATCAAACCTTGGCCAAAGACTCACTAACTCGGTATAGATTTGCAATTACTTTGCCGATTCAAGGCAGTAGTAGACGGCGCTCCAGATCCAACGAATCGCTTCATGAAGCACTGGGTTCCTCTCTCTATCAAATCGCCGCTAAACCTTCAAATAATCCTCTATACATCGGCTTGCTTCTTGAATGAGACTGGTCAATTGCCAAAAATGGTTGTATGGGCGCACAAAAGCGCTGTGCACAAGCTCATCAACGATCACATTGCCAAAGTGGGCAAGAACCTCAGTGACGAAGTCATTATGGGCACTGCCCAGATGGTTCTTGATTCGTGGTACTGGGGAACAACCGAGGAGATGCATGCTCACATGCTTGGTCTGAAATCCATGATTAAAATCCGAGGGGGCTTTCAAACCCTGGGAATGCAAGGCTTTCTTGCCAAGACTGTCATCACGTAAGACGATATGCAGCGGCCAATTTTACATATACCACACTACTAACTCTTTGTTAGAGATGACATCACTATTGCACTTGCTCACGAAGTCCCGACATCCATGTTCGACAAGGATGGATTCGAATTCAAAGATGAATTTATGGTACCTTACCAAGTATCCTTTAACTCGCCATTTATGTCGGACTGGCCGCCATTTTCTAGCCCGGCATCTACGCTCGACCTCCATCTCAACGCGAACCATCTTCTTGATGACATGAGAAATCTGCTCAAGCTCGTTCTGGAGCTCCCCGAAGAGCAAACTGCAGAACAGCTTCAGCAGGTTGCTGAGCTAGCAGCGTGGACATATCAGCGCATTTCTATGCTGCCTGAAAATGTGCCGAAGAAATGTGACGAGGATCAGCAAAAGCAAGAAGACTTCCAAGCACACCAACAAAGAACTCAGCAGATGCCGCAGCCCCATAGTCAGCAGCCAGTGTTGACAGATGCCTATTCGAATCCTGATGGATCATCCAACGGCACGAGCGCGCGATGGGAGGCATCGTCTCCCGAAAACACGTATTCCAGCAGCATCTTTGAAAGTTGCACCCCGAAAGACGAGGCCGCCTTGACCCCAGAAACGTCACCTACTCGGAGTGGGAGCGACCAGTACACAAATCCGCAGCGTCCGGACCTCATGTATCGTGTCATCCGCAACGTAGCGCTCATTTACTGCCGTGCCATCTTAGCTCGCGTCCCAACTAGCCACGTTTGCGACTCAAATGAATTCAGCCAAATTTGGGCCAACATTTGGGAGGTACCCCTGGCCCAATGGAAGACTGTTCTTGGTGTGTACCACTGGATTACTATTGGCCTAATTCCGAGTGGACACGACACACCACCTGCTCGGTTTTCCAAGATGCTCATGGTCGTGGCACTCTTGTCCATTGGATTGGACAATTGGCACATTTGCTTGGAAATTTCCCGTGCTGCCTTGAAGTTGCAAAAGTGGCTGCGAGAGGGCCATCCCGCCACGCCCTCGGGCATTGTTGGCGGCGAAGCCGGTGTGCTCAAATACGGATTTCCAATCAAGGAAGACTTGCCTACTATTGCCAAGTACGACGGCAACCACTTTTTGGACGGTATCGAAGAAGACATGGACGACGCGGACGAGCTTGTCTGATGTCGCGACTGACTTTTTCGGGTATTGCGCAATTTTTTCTTTCTTCTTTCACCGATTTACATTCTCTATTCTGGGGGAACGGGCAAAGATACCACGGGAGCGTGAATTTGGCGTCGGGAATTGGCAATGCTTTTGGGCTTTGGGGCTTTTGTATCTTGTGACGGCGTCGGGCGACGTAGGCTTTCTGTATTTAGGATGGCTAGTACCAAATGTGCTAAGTCTATGAATAGGCTCGAAATTTTGCGTTTATGATCTGAAGTGCTTGATTATTCATGACAACTATGCAACATTGTTTCATTGGCTGGGAAATGCATTCAATGGCACAGCGCCTTTTTGGCATCATCAGCCCGTTATCACAACAGCCACGCCACGACAACTCATTTTCTGCTGATGAAGCAGCAACTTGGTTCCTTTTTTTTTTCTTTGAATGGGCAGAGGCGTATCGACGTGGTGTGGGTGGGCGGCAGGTGAATGGTGGGATATGTATGCATGGAGTGGCTGGCAGATGTGTGGTGCTCATGCAGGGCCACGCTGGCCATGTACGATGGAGGAGAGGCTGCGAGGGGAATAATTAGTATGCGATGCAGGGTCAGAGACTGAGAGGCCTATACGGAAATTGCACTTGATTTCGAGACGTGATGAGGCATAGTAGCTCGGTTGATTTTGAGATTATGAGGGCCGTGAATGCATGGGCTTTGAAGCCTCGGCTTCTGTCAAAGACGCAAATATAATACTTTGAAGCATCCAGACGGACCTCGAAAACTTGCGCGTCATCTGGCTGCATGCGCCTTTCTGCATGGTGGTGGTGTGCTGCGCTTGCTACAAGAGCCTGTTCATGCGCCATCAAGTGTCTTGGTTTTGTCGCAGTCCATCCATACCGGAGAGCTGTAGAGCTGAATGCTCTGCTGGCCAAGAGGTATCCTAGCTAAGAAAAATCGCAGTCTTTCTTTTCTTTTTCTTTTCTTCCTCTTCCTCTTCCTCCTCCTCCTCCTCCTCCTCTTCTTCTTCTTCTTCTAGTTACTACCCTTACATCGTTTTCGTTTCTTCCGCATTCGCAGCAACAAAACAATCAAATACCGATGCGGCATTGCCCGGATGTGAGAAGAAACTGCGGCAAAGCATCTGCGGCGCGCCAAAAAACCACCACAACGTCCCGTACCCCCCCGGCGCCAATGAAACGCGGCGGCAGCACGCGTCTTGAACGTCGTCGCCGCCGCCTGCGCGTCCGCACGCATGTTTTTATGAGTAGCTGCTCGCGGGCGGTCCGGGATGATGAAGGAGGCAATGTGGATGAGGGAGTTGAGAAGCCGGCGGATAGACGGCGGCGAGACGGGGACGAGGATGAGGTTTTTGGGACAAGGGTTATTAGGGAGAGACGACGGCGGCACGACTGTACAAGGCTGTGCGTGGAGCAATTGTATCGCTTTGAGGAGTCTTGATGGGTGTTGAAAGGCGCACCTTGTCTTTTGGCATGTACAACTCTTTGCTTTAGCAATTTCTTTGATTGTACATGTATGCTACCAGTACATAAAAAACATGGCCATTTATTATTACTGTTGTTCCTTGTCATGTTGTAGTTAAAGCAGCACCGCCACTTCGAGACAACTTGTTCATCAAAGCGGGCGGGGCGTGGGGATGCGCTCCCCCGCATTTGCATAACACTTGATAATAATGTCGACATCATCACTAGTTGGACCAAGATGTTTACAACCATCTTGGAACTCTTTAACTTTGAATTTCATCTTGTAGTCATTTCAAAATCTCACTCATTCACAGAATGGCCCCGATTGGTATAGCCATCATTGGCAGCGGCATATTTGTCAAGGAGCAGCACATTGTCAGCACTCTCTTTTTCCCTCTCTCTCTTTCCTTTTTTTTTTCTTTTAAATCATCTTTCCCCAAATCGAACGAACCCTGCTGATCCTTCCCTTCCTAGCCTGCCATTCTCCAATGTGAGCTCCTCTCCCTTAAATCCATCTTCTCCCGCTCCCTCCACTCCGCCTCCGCCGCCGCCGCCGCCCTGCCACCATCCGCGTCCCCGCCGCCGGACCTGTACGCCGAAGACGCCGGCCCCGGCCGCGCCCTCGCCGACCTGCTCGCCCGCGACGACATCACCGCCGTCATCGTCGCGCTACCCATCCCCGCGCAGCCTGCCTTTGTGCGCGCCGCCCTCGCCGCCGGCAAGCACGTGCTCGCCGAGAAGCCCATTGCCCCAGACGTGGCCGCCGCGCGGGCCCTCATCGCCTACAGCACGAGCGATGCCGTGACGCGCGGCCGTGGCGACGCGTCGGCGGCGGGGGCGACACCCACGCTCTCCATCGCCGAGAACCAGCGGTTCTTTCCGCGCTTCACGTTTGCGCTGCAGGAAGCTGCTGCCGCCGCCGCTGATGTTGATGGGGGCCGGAATTTGGGCAGGGTGACGCATTTCTCGGTGCGGGTCAGCGATATGGTAGGCACGGACGGCAAGTACTACAAGACAGCGTGGAGGCAGGCTCCGTCGTACCAGGGCGGTTTTCTGCTCGACGGCGGTGTACACTTTGCGGCCGGCGCGCGTATGCTGCTCCTGCTAGCGACGAACGCGGGGTTAGGCCGCACCGATGCATCGTCGTCGTCGGTGCGGGCGGATTCACGGCCGGCGCGGGTCAGCGCGCGCACGGCGCTGGTGCGGTCGCACCTGCCGCCGGTGGACAGCGTCGCAGCGCTGGTGACGACGCGGGGCGGTGCGACGGGCACGTACCAGCACAGCGTGGGGTCGACAATTTCGGCGTACGAGTTTGAGGTGGCGTACGAGCACGGGAGCGTGCGCGTGCGCGAGGGCACGGTGACGGTCCAGGTGGGCGGTCGCGAGCCGGTGAGCAGGACGTTTGAAAGGGCGAGCGGCGTGCCGGAGGAGGTGGCGGCGTGGGCGGCGGGATTGCGGGATGGGAGGCCGGATCCGGCGCAGGAGCCGGAAGAGGCGCTCGCGGACCTGGAGTTTATTGAAAAGATGATTCAGAGCGGTGCGCAGGATGGCAAGTGGCTCGACTACGAATTCCAGTGAAGCAACCCCGTTTGTTGAAGCGTGGTTGGGGAGCAAACTACAATTCGTCACCAGTGAAAACATGGGGTTGAGAAATATGAATGCCGGGGCTCAAATGTATATTAGCCAAGGTCAGTGCACCTCGAACCATCTATTATGTACACTACTTTGAGGTCGGTATATACCATCTACACTCCCATCCTCACATATTATGCCCAGTTGTTGCCATTGTAGGCAACATTGTTGACAGTGTTGTACACTTGGTTGCGGATGGCATCCTTGGTGGCCATCTTGGCCATAGTCTGGCACAGAGCAGGCGAGGCCTTGCCGGCGCCCTGGGAGGCGAGGTACGCAGCCAGGCCAGCAATGTGCGGCGCGGCCATCGAGGTGCCCGTCATGCGGGCGGTGCCGCCGCCGGGCGCCAACGAGAGCACGTCCACAGCCGGGGCGTTGATGTCGATGATGGGGCCGTGGTTGGACATGTCGTAGCGGGAGTCGTCCCAGCTCACGCCGCCGACGGTGCAAATTTTGGAGGCCGAGGCGGGCGAGAAGTAGCTCGCGTCCTGGTTGTCGTTGCCGGCAGCGACGGCCATGAAGATGCCGTGGTCGGCCATGTTGTCGGCCGCCTCGTTCATGGCGGGCGATCTAGGGCCGCCGAGGGAGCCGCTGACGACGACGCCGTTCGGGCAGTCGCGCTGGGGCGCGTCGCGCAGGATAAAGTCGTAGGCGGCAATCAGGTCGGAGAACTCGAAGCGATCGTCGCGGCTGATGACCTTGACGCCATACAGGGTGGCCTGTTTGGCAACGCCATAGGTGGCGGAGCCAATGGTGCCGGCGCAGTGCGTGCCGTGGCCGTGGTCGTCGTGGTTGACGCCGGGGATGAAGCTTTTGATTTGGTGGGCGCGGCCTCCGAATTCCTGTGGTTGATGACCTGATTAGTACTAGACGCATTCAGACACCACCGACGGGTGCCGCATCATCAAGGTGGCGGGTGAGCAACTTGACTTACAGGATGCGTCTCGTCAATACCAGTGTCTGTGATGTAGACGCAGACGCCCTTGCCGCCGTTGTCGTTGAAGAGGTAGTCTTTGGCACCGACTTCGCGGTGGGAGATGCGGCCCAGGCCCCAGGTACACTGGCCCTGAGAATAAAAGTTGGCGGAACCTTTACCGGCCGCGTCCTGCTCAATGTACTCGACGACGGGGTTCATGCGAAACTTTTCCACCGTCTCCCTGTCCACGTTGGCCGTGAAGCCCTGGAACTTGTTCTTGTAGCGGTGCGTGAGGTTCTCGTCGGTAATGTCCTTGAGCGCCTTGTCAATCTCGGCATCGTCCGTGTCGGGCTTGAACTTGATGATGAACTTGTTGCTGCCGCCGCGCGCGTGGAGGGACTTTTCGTCCTCGTGCAGGTAGAGGGGGGCCGGCTCGGAGCGGGTGGCCGGCTCGGAGCGGGCGGCGAGCTTGGCCGCCTCGTCTTCGTGCAGGATCAGGGGAGCCAGCTCCGCTCGATCCGCATTCTCGTGAAGAATCAGAGGAGCCAGCTCCGCGCGCTTCTTGTCGCCAATGGGGTTGGCCAGCGCCAAGGGCAGCACAGTCAAGACAGTAGAGACACGCATCGTCAAAACTTGTCAAGAAACGAATGTTGAAATTTTGAAAAGAAACGAGAGAAAAGAAAAAGTTGCTGAAGAAGATAAATGAAGAAGAAGAAAAAAAGAACGTGAAAGAGCACAGCCCTGTTGAATTGACAATGAATGAGATGGTGAGGAGCATGAATTGACTCGTAGACATCAAGCAGCTTTATATTCATGCTAGAGATGCATCTTGGCCGGCTTCTACGGACCATTGCGTTTCAAGCATACGAAAGAGTACTCGCAAAAAATGAGGCTCATTTCCACATCTCAGTGTCCGCAGTATGCTATACTGGTATTCAACTCGAAACGCAGCATGGATTGTGATGCGGGCCTCCGATATCAACCATATCCGAAAGAGGCAGGTAGGTGCTCTTGGCCGAGAACATGCGAAACAATCACCGCCCACTAGCGCCAAGACAACAGACCAAACAGGTGCACAATTGTTTACCGCCCAGTTTGGACCAAGTGGGAGTTGTCATGGTATTCTACTGGTAGCACCTTTACACTCCTTGGCCCGGTTTTACACTGGTAGGACTGCGGGCGGGCGTACAACTTGAAGCTCTCAAAGCCAGTGGTCAAATAATCATGAATAGGTCTAGCATATCAGCAACGGAGATTTTAGCATCGTTCCCTTTTAAAAAATTAAGTGAGATAAAGACCATTGAAATGAACGGTATTCAGGCAAACTTTCATGCAACTCGTTTCATCCAAAGTGCTGCCGGCCTGAACTTCCAGGGACTATGGCGTATTAATGGACCACAAGGCAATGACTAGCGACTAGCACACGTTCCTTTGATATCGGACTTATTTAGTAGGGTCAAATTCTGGCCAGCCCAAGCTGGAGCCTGGAGCTAGGGTTGTTGGTGGCTGAAACCGATCGTCAATGCAAGGCAAATCCGGACGAACAGTAAAGTTAGGGAGTACGAGGGAAATAGACGGCGGATGGTGTAAGATGGAACTCTAAAAGGTTATCCTGACCGTTGGTACGTTAAATCACACGGTACCAAGAAGACATTTTGGTAATGTTCTTTACAGGCTTGCAGGACGCGACCCAGCTCACCAAATGGCATCTTCAACGAGGACGGCGCGATAACTAGTTAGAGCAAATTTCTAGGAGGCATTAATATAAACTCACCCTTGCCGAAATTGCTTTTCTGCATCGGGAATCTTGAGCCGTAAAGAGAAATAATTACTTAGATCCGGCGCTATGCGATATTTGCCCAGCTTCTCCATCTTCCTTTCAACCAGTCGCTGGTCTGAGCAGTGTAATTTCCCCCGTGTAGCCACTAGTTATCTGGACATGTCAACAGCGAGGCCACTGATTATTATTCATAGCTGACCAACATGGTTGCTTGACACATCCCGGTAGCCTTGAGAGCTTTGGGGACTTGTGTCGACAGTTTCCTCCTTTTCGAGGGACTTACCTCACTTTTTTTTTTTTTTCTCCTTCTACTGAGTATGCTCTTGACTCCGCGATTGCATGCGGGGGAGTTATGCAAAGTGGACTTGCTGCAAGTCAGCGCCGCGCAGACAAGCCGTTCGACTCGTCTTGACCCTGTTTTTCCGTCCCAACTTGCCGCTTCAATCAATGCGGCAGTCACCATCCAAGCTGGTTTTTGAACCATTCGCACAGCCAGCATGATGTCTTGAATCAGGGGCAACTCATCAATCCAGCACCTAATTGGCTCATCTTGATGTGGATCATCTCCAGCGCGCATATATCGACACATATATCGCCGCCAAGACTACCGAAGGGCGCCCATCACCACCCAAACTGTAGAACCACGGGGAATTTTATGGCCGCTCCCGCCAAGCGAGGGCTTCCCGCCAAGCTAGGGCGGCATTGTCAAACAAGTTCTATTCGTCACCGGGCTGCAATTTGCGCCTCGCCACGGTATAGTTCGCTTCACTCGTTCTTATGCTGCTACACTGCCGACTTGGGAGAGTGCCATGCTGAGCACAAAAGGAACGGAATGATGCCTTGACTATGGGACTGGGAACAGATAGCGGCTAGTTAATTATTGGGCTGAAGATTTTTCTTAATTAATCTATGTTGAGAATGGCTAGCTCTGGCGGCGGTGGCAGGAGGCACCCGCCTTACTAGCTGCTGGGTGGGCAATGTTTCATATCACGAGTCAAGAAGCAGTGAACGGGATAATCGAACTGTCAACTGACACGCATGAATTGGATTCCTCATGTTCCATATATACTCGGTTCCAGTCGCTAATGTAGCTCCACCGCTGCATCTCCGGTCATAGCTTACTACCCTTTGGCCTGTCCTTGTGAATCTTTTCCAGGGCGTTTCGCAGCCTGTCACTCATGCCCGTTGCTGTTGGGCGGCCAGTCGCTCGCTCGACCATGACATGGACAAACTCGCCAACCGCCTTGACGCCGTCGACTCCACGCTCGAAAAGAGCCACTTCATACGTGACGCTCGACTTGCCGAGCTTGTTGACGCGCACGCCAACCTCTGCGACGGCCGGATAGGCAATCGACGCAAGGTAATCCGTGTGCGAATGAACAGCAAGAGGCGTCTCGGTGGCTGTAGGAGGCAAAAGTCCGCAATACTCAATCAGATAGGCGTTGACGGCAGAGTCGAATCTGTCAGCGTCGAGAGTCAGGTCATGCAGGGTAACAAGGCGGAGGTGTGCATGGACCTACAGGAAATTGTAGACTGAATTATTCATGTGATCATACATGTCATTGTCATTCCTAGAAATGGTAATCTGTAAGTAACCTCGATGTCGCTCACGCCTCGACCAATGTACTTTGGGGTTTGTCGACGTACCAGCGTGTACGGTAGTCAAGGATGAACGGATAGTCCTCCCGCTTTCGGTTCTTGATATCGGCAGACACCATAATGCCAAAAACACAAGACTGCGCGCCGGAAGTTGCCGTTCGAATTGCAAGAAGCGCAGTCCGTTGGGCCGGATCAGGACGCAGATCCAACTACCGAGCGAAAGCCGCAGAGAATCGCACCCGCGATGATACAGTAGGGAGTGGGGACTAGGGGCGTGTCAGTCTAGAGCAATCGAGCGGCTATCAGTTCACTAAAAGGACGAATGTTGGAATATCAGACTTTGAAATCTACGCACAGAGTCCGGAGTGCATGCCATACGAGCGGGCAAGATGGTGCTAGTAGTTGCCTGTGTGGATGAAAGCTCATGGCAGCCGAGGCTATATCCACATACTCATAGTCTTACCCAAAAGAGAGTCTGGGGATGCAACCGTGCTGTGAGGCTAGGCTGGCAACATCAAATAACTAGCATTATGTCAGCAGCAAACGATGATTCTGCCCCCTTTGACCGCTAAATTTTCAGGGCCAGCTATCCAAGTAGGCGGAGGTGCAAGTTGACAGCGAGGGTCGCGTGAAATATTGGTCTTTGTAATTTGCGAGCGTCGCGTCAACTTCTGCAGCTGGTGATTTTCATCGTGGAAGCTTTTTGTTCAATATTTCGATGCTGAGGCGTCAGCTCATTCGACACATTGAGCCCTTTACCGGCGCAAACAGCACCATCAAACAGCGACGACAACTCGCCAGGTTCAGCATGACTGCTCCGGCCGCGACTGACATCTCCGAGTCCGCTGTTGGCGCGGCGGCCGTTGAGGCGCTGAAGAAGCTTTCGCTCGCCAAGAAGCAAGAAAAGAAGGATGCCAAGACAAAGCGACAGCAGGAAAAGCACGCGGCGGAGATGGACGCCCCTCCCGGACCCCTCATCACGCCCGCGGGCGACCTCTGGCCCCGACCGTATTACTTTGAGGATGGTTTGCGGCGCGTCAAGCCGTACCACTTTACATATAATACATGGTGCAAGGAGAGGTGGCGCGGCCGCACCCTGATTGATATTTTCGCCTGCGAATTTCGCGATCGGCCGCTCGAGTACTACCGCGCCGCGATGGAGCTGGGCGACATCTTTGTCAATCAGCGCATGGTCGGCCCCGACTACATTGTGCGCAACGGCGACAAGATCTCGCACACTCTGCACCGCCACGAGCCGCCCGTCACAGCAGAGCCCGTCGGCATCATCCATGAAGACGACGACATGATTGTCCTCAACAAGCCAGCTGGCGTGCCTGTCCATCCGGCAGGCCGCTACAACTTTAACTCTGTTATTGAGATTATGAAGTCGGATCGTGGCAAGCACTTTATGCCGTACCCGTGCAATCGGTTGGATAGACTGACGAGCGGCATCATGTTCATCGGAAAGAGCCCCAAGGCTGCGGTAGAGCTGGGCGTCAAGATCCAAGAACGCAGTGTACGGAAAGAATATCTGGCACGAGTTCTGGGCCAATTCCCCGACGGCGAAGTTGTCTGTGATATGCCCATTCTAGGAATCTCCCCCAAGCTGGGCTTGAACCGCGTGAGAGCAAACGGCAAGTCGGCCAGGACGGTGTTTAAAAAGTTGGCATACTATCCACCACGTACCCCAATTCTACAGTCTCCAGATGGGCAGGTGACGCGCAAAAACACAGGCTACTCCATTGTACGCTGTCTGCCGGTGACGGGCCGAACGCATCAGATCCGTGTGCACCTACAACATCTAGGATATCCCATTCAAAACGACCCAATATATGCCAACCAGCGAGTATGGGGTGCCAATCTAGGCCATGATGATGCTGAAGCGATGCGCAACACAGACGAGGACATTATCAGCCGGTTGTCGCGCATGGGCAAGGACGAGGTCGCCCAGGCGGTGGTATACTACGACGAGATGGTGGACGAGTACGAGAAGAAGAGGGCCGAAAAGATGACGGGCGAGCTCTGCGACGTGTGCGCAACGCCGCTGTACTCGGACCCTGGAAGCCACGAACTGTCGCTGTGGCTGCATAGCCTGCGGTACGAGGATACGGACGGCGCCTGGTCGTACAAGAGCCCGCTGCCGCAGTGGGCGATGCCACCACAAGGCATGGAGGGGCCGACGACGGTTGGTGGTATGGAGGAGCTCCTGAAAGCGGTGCCTGAGACGGAGCTACAGGATGGGCATGTTACCCCGGAAAAGGACGGCGAACAATGATGTGGCCGCAGGTGGTTTGGTCGCATTTGTGGCGTTTTCGTGTTTGATTGGCAGAGTCAACGGTGCATCCAACTGGATATACAAGGGAATACAACGAATTTCAAAAGTATACATTTACAAGTGCGCAGCTGCACTTGTCCGACACATTCTACATGGTTCACGGTACATGCTTGCATCATCATAAAAGTAAACAGGTGGGTGCGAGTGCCGATTGGGGGGAACCATCGGAAGGATACGGCTCGGGGACTATGAAAGTAGTCGATGCCAGCAGATACCAATGCAGGTCTCCAACAATGTTTGACCTTGCGGCACATATCTTGGCGTGTCAAGCCCTATCACTGCCTTGACAGGCTTTGCTCCAGCCTACCACATGTTGCCCATCTTGCGGCAGTGCGTTAATTGGCTAGGTTTCCCGCGGCGGAATTCGCTCAATGGGGGTTTGAACAAAGCTATTCGATGCAAGCACAACCCCATGTCTCTCTGCTCAATCGGGAAAGGGGCGAGCGGAAGAAAGATCATGTGGGAGGAAGATCATGTCCCAAAAGAAAAGCACGGCATGGCTTCTGCACAAGGGGCAGCAATAAGTCGGAGCTGGAATGCAAGATGGGACATGAGCGGTTAGGACGAGATCCCTGGTTAGGTGAGGGTGTTTTGGTCTGGTGACAGCTGTAGCAATAAGTCAAAAGCACAGACGTTTTTTTTTTTTTTTTATTTTTGGAAAATTTTTTTTTTTTTTTTTATGCTTTTTTTTTTTTTTTTTCCTGTTTTCCTGTTTCTTAGCTACTTTTTTTTTTTTTTTTTTTTTTTTTTTTGGTTGCTAACCTCCATGCCAACAAAGGCATCCGCAAAGTCTGCCGAACGTCTGGTCCGTTATGTGAAATACTAACTCGGAGCACCAGCCAGTGTGGTTGCGAGCCACAGAGGACGAAATGCAAGGCAAAGGCAAACAAAAGCACCGACCACACACGAAACACACTTGAATCCAGGGATAATATTGCGAGTACAGCGGCTGCCATTTTTCTTCCTGTAATCTGTTTCTAATAACGTCATGAACTCGACCCTTCGAGACTTTGGCGGCGCATTTTACTTCGCGAAACCCCCTCCCCGCTACATCATGTCGGTACGCAATCCATCCCGAATCTGTTTGTACTGTTTCCCCTGCTTTCGATGTCCGGTAGCAGCAATCTTGATATTTCCGAAAAACCTGGACAATGGAATTGCAGCGTGTCTCTCGAATACCCAGGCAACTCCCAGATACAGGAGACCTAGACTCACCAAGAATAGTCTATATTCCCATGGCATTTTCGTGAGCTCCATCAGCTTGTTCAGCCATATCGAGGATCCAGCTATCATGAACAGTGTTATGGTAAGGGTCAGCAAAACTGTGGCGATGAACGGCCCTGTAACAACGTTAGCCTCTCCTGCCTCAACGCCTTACGTGCAATACGTACAGTTGTTGGCAGTGCGTTCTCTAAACGGGGGGCCTGCATTTAGAATCACTCCAGAAAACACATATTCGAAGCAAGACGTTAAAAACAGTGCCGTGTTCTCTGAGTTCTTGATATCAGACTCATCGTGGCCGACTACCGGAGGAATGTACCAAGTTTGCTCCCGAACGGTGATGTATGCAATGGCTTGCACCGCAATGCAGATTGCCATGAGGCCAAGTAGCGGTATCAGCACTTTTCGGGAAACGAGTCCGGATATGGGCCGCTTCATGTAAAGTGTCCGAGCCGGACCTGCCCAGCCCATGAATATAGCAATAGGAAGAATCAGGAGCAAGTCAATGAACAGAAATTGAAAATCGCCCAGATTTGAAGCTTTAGCGTACAAAAAGCTCACAGAAGTGAATTGTATCGCAGAGTATAAGCTCATATACTTGAAGCAGCTGAAACTGGTGACAAGCGCAGCGCGACCTTCCCTGGAGTGAGTTAGATTTTAGCACTTACCAAGTTCACGCATGCATACATACCTGATCACTTCTAACACACAGCGAATATCAAATACTCTGGATGTGAACGGAGCTGCGACTGATGCTTCTGCTTCTGACAAGGATATTCCAACATCCGCCGCCTTCAAGGCGCCGCAGTCATTAGCACCGTCGCCACAAAACCCGCAGGTATAGTCTATGCTTTGAAGTTTTTCCACGAGCTCGTGTTTCTCGTCCGGTGACATTCGAGCAAAGACGCCTCCAAGAACAAGCATCTAGGCGGGTCAGCTGCTGGTCTCTCTCGATACATTCGAAAAGCAAATATCATACTCGGCGGAGCACCAATGGGTGCGCATGATCCACGACCCAACGGAACACATCACCGCTGACGGCTAGAGAGTAATTCCGGAGATTAGATATGTCGTAAGGCAGAGAGAAATCGGCTTCAGGAAGTACGGGCTTGGGCTACATAAATGGTCAGTCGTGATGTTGAATATTGCGAAGATGTCGATGGTAACAAACTAGCAAGGTTGAAGTATCAAGTGAGTATGCACTGCCATCGATACTTTCCCACTGTAATTTGGCAGTCGGATCCTGAAAGTCACCTCGAATGCGGTCAGCATCAACCACAATAACTTCGTGGGCTCAGAAGTCACATACCTTCGACAAAGCGAGGCACAAAGCAATGGGCATGTTTCTCCAACAGGCCGCATTCTCTTGCAACGCTGATGGCTGTCAAAATGTTATCACCAGTAACCATGACCGCTCTTATATTGGACTCGATCAGTTCTTTCACCACCGGAGCCGTGCTTGGCTTCAGTTTGTTCTCGAAGATGATGAATCCGACAAAGCGCAGATCGCTTTCTACGTCTTCTCGAGTCATCTTCTGAACTTTGATCCAGCTGAGCTTTCGAAGATGACGCGTGGCGCATCCAATTACACGATAGCCCTTGTGCGTATAATGCGACAATAATTCTTCATAATTGATTGGGACTTTCGGGATCTGTTTAGCGGTGGAAACTCCAGCAGGAGCGGTGATATATACTCACAGCTCTCAGGGTCACAGATCTCCCGCATCGCCTCTGGTGCTCCTTTGACGAATATGTCGCCACTCTTTTTGCCAAATTGGCGCACAACTACACTGGCTCGACGCAACTGCGAGACAAATTCGAAGGATTTGAGAACTCCGAGTTCGAATTGGCCCTATTGATGTTAGATAAGCCTTCTCGTCGAGTGACGTTTGGACATACGTCTGGCGGCTTGGCTGTGGATGGAGCAAGGCCGCTCTCATCATCTTCCCTATCGCCGGTAGATTGCGTTCCTTCCTCAAAAGACCAATTGGTGAATTCGAACATTTTCAAGTCTAACGGATCACCGACAAGCTCCTCGTCGACCGAACGTAACGAATGACATGTTGCCATGGTATACATTGCTGCCTGTATCGGACTAGGATGCATTTCTGCCGTAGCAGACATGGACCCGAAAGAGCTAGATTCCCTCAAGACATCGCCGAATGCACCTGTTTCTTCCGAGACAACTCGTACACCAAGAACATCGAGACCGTCTTCCGTAAGCGTTCCTGTTTTATCGAAGCACATGATATCGAGCTTTCCCCCTACATTGACTCGCTGAGGGCTGATGCAGAAAATCTGCTTCCTCTTGAGCCGGGATAGTGCAAAGTTTGTGCCAATGGTCAGCGTCGCTGGCAGTGCGGGGGGGACAACGATTGTGATAAGATCCAGCGCCCTGACGATGATCAAATGCCATGCCAATTTCAGATGAATAAAGTTGATAAATGAGGCTGTGAAGCCGATCAAGGCGATTCCCGCCATCACACTTATGTATCGGAACGAGTCGCGATAGAATTTGAAACCGGAGGGCTTGGGGAAAAGCATCGAGCGTACGAGTGCGCCTTTCGTTGTATTGAAACCTGTTCGAACCACCAGTGCGAGAGCGACAGCATCGCCGTCCATGTCTTCTTGGGGTCGTCGAGCGCGTACAATCTTGGTACCGCAATACAAAAAGTGTCGTGCTGTCTCAGGCGAAACAGATGATGCAGAAAGAGTCATTTCACGTAAAGTCTTGTCGACGGCGGGCAGCTTTGAGACGGGCACTGATTCACCTTCGCCCACGATTAGTGCATACGCAAATACCAATGAGACTTCATCTTACCTGTAAGCATGCTCTCATTGACAATACAATCGCCACTAAGAAGCAAACTATCGCTGGGAAACTGGGAGAGATTCGGATCGCTGAGTTCATACACGTCGCCAGGCACTAAATCACTTGATGTCACATATTTCCCTGACGGAAAGTTAGCAGAACTAGGCACACTGGTGTATAGAATCAAATAACATCATACAGAAACCGTTACGCAAGACACGGACGTCGCATTCAAAACGCGATATCTCTCTAAGTCTCCGCATCGTCTTTGGCCAAAATCAGAAGTGATCTCAACATGCCAAATTCGATAGTGAAACTTACTGCCCTGGTTTCTAAGAGTGTGGCCGCTATACTTCCGACTGACATGACAAAAATGCATGCAGCGTAATAGTAATACGAGTCCATGGACCAAAGGACTAGGCTGGCGATCTGAAAGATGTAAAATGGATGTAGGACCTGTGCCTGTCAACGCCTACCCTAACTTGCTAGGGTGAAGGGCAGTTCCTTTCTGGGGCGTAGACTTACTTCATCAACAAGGAGTTTACTGACAGACTTCTGCTCAATATCGATGAGATTGGAACCAAAAATCTGCTCTCGCATGGTTTTTTCATCGCCGTCCAGTCCCGACCTCACGAGGCGGACATCAGTCCAATCCGGATCCTTCCAGCCAGACGACAAGATAAACCTGTCCTTGACTGGGTGATAAAAGAATCGGACATAGCGATACTCTATTGTTCGCAAATCATCAAGTAGAGGGTCATTCTCATCGTCCAAGCCGTAAGAAAGGAGCTTCTCAGATGCGCCGAACACCGAGGACAGCGGTCGTCCATAGTTTTGCGATTTGACATCGAGAATTGCAAGTTCCCCCCATTGATTCTCGATAACTACCCAGTCACAGCTTTGAAGCGTCGTGGCTCGTCCAAGAATGGCAACATACCGACGAGGAAGCCATCGCAGAACAAGGAAAGCAATGCCGCTGGTCATCACGCACAGCAAAATGTACGCAGATAAGCCCCAATAACTTGTCGAGAAACCTGCGATCGCAATGGTGAGGTCTTCATTGGCCATGTAAACTTTTTGACTGTTTCTTCCGCTTTGCCGAGCACTTCCTGCTGTAGCCGCACTGTCCGTTCTCAGCAAGCGCGTGTGAACTGACAACCGCGAGTGTGTAGACGAGCGTCGCCGCATGAGATAATCATCATCAGACGCGATATAGTGGCGGTCAGCAGAGTCTTCATCGTCCACGATAGCAAAGTCCAGATCGTCAAGGTCACTACCAATGCTTCGTCTTCGGGAGTATTGATCCTGATCGTCAACATGACTGATCTCGTCAGAGTTCTGCGAATAGGCGTCTTCGTTAGGCTGGTCTTCGTAGTACGTAAAGCTGGCAGTCGAATTTGCACGGTGGCGGCGATGTGAGAAGGCTGAGACGCTTGTGGGTAAGCTTTCGGCAACCGGTCCGGAGTACAGCTACAAGAAAAGATCAGTATGTGAGCTTCAGCGGGGAGCCATGGGGTGCTACTTCTTCGTGTGCCATTTCTACCTCCTCAAAGATGCTTGACATGCTCTGGTTGGAGTTGAGCCTATATAGCGTTGGTTGTGAGGCTCGCGCCTCCTCGTCCTGTGGGTGGTGGTCGTTCATGATGTTGCTACTGAAGTGCAGATCTCATTTTTGTCCGGGAATGTACCACCTGCTTTTGCAATGCCTAGATACAGTGTTATCTTTGCCCGCTTTAATTGAAGCTGCAATGACTGGTTTGATGCGAGTTCTGCAGGCGTTGCTGAACTGGAAAGGCTTGATCTGGAATAAGAATTGCGCTGCCTACAAAGCTTCATGGCTCCGGAGTTTGCGACTTCAGCTGGCAGGGCGCTGATGTGGGGCTATTTTACAAGGCTTGTCACCTAAGTACCTTCAATGGTACCAACCTAAGGATGGAGAAGAGACAGTATTTTTCCATACGTGGACCGCCGTGTGACTGGTTGACTGGTAATTAACAGTAATTAAGTATTATCATGACCGTCAAAGCAACCAAGTATTATTCAGTACAAAGGCACTGAAGCTGCAAGCGGCTACACACACTATTTACCTGACTATTCAGAAAACAACGACTAGGCGCTACCTAGGTAGCCAACCCGTAGCCGGGGCGGTGTAAACAGGTATTAGAACCTACGTCATGCTGTAACGTCCCTAACTAGGCCAACTATCTTGAGCAACACAGATGCGTAAACCACTGAATAGTACCTAGTTGGCTGTCAGTGTGATTCGGTAGATAAATAAGTATTGGAAGGTTTTCGAGTCGTACCTATCAACGAGTCCTGCAGGGAATAAAATGGGGCAACTCATCGGCTATCTCAGGATGTTGTTCTGCCCTAGCAAAGAGCTGGCAAGAATAAAGGCACGGCCATTATATAGCAGACATAGAGCATTCCGGGAAATTGAAGGAAAGGTGACTCTACAAGAGATCTTATTCTATTTGTATGTCTCTTGCCTTGACTACCTACCTACAAACATTTAGCTGCTAGCAGGTACTCAACAAGGTACTAACCTGGCGAGGGGTAGCCTCACTCCCTTAGGCTGTACTAGGCAGGTACCTGCCTACATCTATTGGGAGCTCTCGCCCATGATCCATCCCAACAACCACGCCAGTCGACGCCAACCAAAAAAAATCGCCCTTGGAAATTTTTCCACTCCAATGCAACGCGGTCTCCCCCTCTCCCCCCCACCAAAAATTCACAACCCCAGTCGCTTTGGGGCACCTAACTTTCTGCATCCATTACCACCAACCCTCTTCTTTCTTCCTTCTCTCATACTCGTCGCCAATAGTAGCTTTCAACGGCCCAGCAGTTACCTCCGCTTCTTCTGCTACAATGGCCGAACCTATCCCAGGCAAACGAACTGACCAGATGACGGCTCCGTAAGTCGTCATGCTGTGAAGGTATCCCTACCAATGCTGACCAACCCCACTTCAGTACGCCTCAGAACACTCCCGCGACGAACGCGCCCATCTCTTCCAGAGCCCAGCAGCCCGGCGTGGCAAGCATCATGGAGGGTCAGTTTTCAAGCAGGATGAGTAATATGGCTCACATGACTAATGGAAACCCCTATTACAGATGACATGGAGCGCGCAGCTGCCGCCTCCATCTTCGCCCAGAACCCCCAGCTCGTCCAGATGATCCAAGGTCGTCTTGGCTCCCTTGTCGGTCGCTCATCTGGATATATCGAGTCTCTGCCACCTACCGTTCGCCGCAGAGTTTCCGGCCTCCGAGCTATCCAGAAGGACCATGCCAAACTCGAGGCTGAATTTCAGGAGGAGGTTCTTCAACTCGAGAAGAAGTACTTTGCCAAATTTACCCCTCTTTATGAGAAGCGCTCTGCCATTGTCAACGGCCAAGCTGAACCCACTGAGGACGAGATCAAGGCTGGAGAAGATGAGAACTTCGAAGTTCAGCCGAAGGCCACCGAGACTGATGAGGAGGGCATCAAACTCGACATTCCCGAGAATGTCGCCGGAATTCCTGAGTTCTGGCTTTCCGCCATGAAGAACCAGGTAACGTTTGCTGAGATTATCACGGACCGGGATGAAGCTGCTCTCAAACACTTGACCGATATTCGAATGGAATACTTGCAGGAGCCTGGTTTTAGATTGATTTTCGAGTTTTCCTCGAACGAGTTCTTCTCCAATAAAACGCTCACGAAGACGTACTTCTACCAAAACGAAAGCGGTTACGGCGGTGATTTCATCTATGATCACG
This sequence comes from Beauveria brongniartii, assembly GCA_030782485.1. Lineage (NCBI taxonomy): Eukaryota > Fungi > Ascomycota > Sordariomycetes > Hypocreales > Cordycipitaceae > Beauveria > Beauveria brongniartii. Next base: position 58,221 of record JARJPP010000025.1, read on the forward strand.
CCGAGGGCGACAAGATTGACTGGCTTCCCGGCAAGGACCTTACCGTCCGCGTCGAAGCCAAGAAACAGAGGAATAAAAGTAAGGCTCACACCGCCGTCGGCCATTGCTCATGTGCCCTGAGAACGAAATGTGGCTAATCTTGGATTCTGATAGACACCAAGCAAACACGTATCGTTAAGAAGACCGTTCCCACCGAGTCCTTCTTCAACTTCTTTTCCCCTCCGAAGCCCCCGAGCGACGAGGTGGATGAGGATGAGGACGCTGCCACCGAAATCGAGGAGCGCCTCGAATTAGACTATCATCTTGGCGAGGACATCAAGGAAAAGCTCATTCCCCGCGCTGTTGACTGGTTCACGGGAGAGGCCCTTCGCTATGAGGAAATTGATGACGGCGATATGGAGGAACCAGACTTTGATGACGAAGAGGATGAAGACGAGGATGATCTCAGCGATGATCAGGATGAAGAAGAGGAGACAGACGACGATGTAAGTGGTGTGAATAAGCTGACCATCACCATCTCAATTACTAATTCGTTAGGACGAGTCTGGAAAGCCCAAGCAAGAAGCCGCTGAGTGCAAGCAGAGCTAAGCGAGCAACATTGGGTGGTGATTGCCAGATCCTGTAGAAGTAGGACGGTTATCCTATGATTATTCTTGTGTGCGAGATTGAAGACTCTTTTCACGCACTGCCTTGACTCGGTGGGGGGAAAGGAATTGCAACGTACAATGGATACATGGCTTTCTATCTGTTTATCGGTGGGAGACACGACAACCCCGGCAGTATGACACTATCTCTTCTAGTTAGCAATTAACTAATCGAACTTCTAAATGTCTTTGTCTCTTGAACACGGTGTAGAATGAATAGACAAGAGTTCTCTTGCAGAATAATGAGGTCCATAGCTTGGATACTTTTCTGTTGGCAGGCTAAAGAGTGAAAACGACAATTCCAGAATTGGCCTAGTTGGTAGTTAGTTGTGCCTGTGTCTGCAGGTCAGCGGCGCCAACTGTTTGCTGATAATGTACGGATAGAGGAGAAAGAGGTTTGAATCACCATGGAAATTTGCTGCCTTGCAAGCGAGCGCACAGGATTGCATTGGCGAGGAGATGCAACACCGATTTACTAAGGTACCTACTTGGCAGGGCAGTCAGATAATGAGTGCATGGCAGGGGCATTTTGCTGCAAGGAGGTAGATGAGTAAATATTTATCTAGCCCCCCTGGCAACCTACCTTATGTACTGATCAGGCAAATAGATACGTAGGTACTACCTACCTAGGTACTACCTACCTAGGTACCTAGGCACAAATGTAACTGCTGGTAAGTACAGTGTCGGCAAGTTTCGCAGCAGCCAGCCCCTTTTTTGGCGCCCAGCAATTCACTTTTCCAGCTTTCCAGCACAGCGGGTGGGGCGCAGTTTCTGATAAGTACCTGCATTACCAGGAGGTGCCTAACTACTTTTTTACATAGGTAAATGACAAGGTACCTAGGCAGCTCGGTTACATAGGCAGGTGGGCAATTGCCTCGTAGGTACCGAGGTAATTGATGGATTTGGGCTCTAACAGACACTGCTGTGAAACACAATGGTGTCGCGTTACTTGGTCGTGGACTCGTGGCAGCAACAAGGCACGCCTACATAGGTACCTGGCCCACTTGGTACCTGGATATGTATTCAAATAAGTAAGTAAATAAATGGGCAGGTAGGATTAGGGAAACTTCTACAGAAGTAGGTATTTATCTAGGAGGCAGATACTTGGCATTGAGGAAACAACTTAATAAGCAACCAGGCACGGACCACTGAGGCATCAGGGGCTGCTTATTTAGGGCCTCAGGAGGAGCATTTGTACCCACTGACCAACGGTGACACCCCCTGCTCCATGACCGCCAACGCAGCTACCATACCTACTTGTTCTGTCTGCTAGGTGGCTATCACATTTCTTTTCCCAGACCGTAACTTTTTATTTCCGTCACGGCAGCCCCTTGATTCGTCTAGTGAGCCCGCAAATGGGTGGTTGGTTGACGAAGCACTCCTTCTACTCTTCGTCTTTCCACATTACGTCGCAATCTGTGTGGCATTGATCTGTCTGTTCCAATCCAGCCTCCACGGCAGGCGAAATCTACCCGACGACGGTCTCCCGACTTCAGCGTTAGCTGTAGCTGACGGTGGCCGCAGCGCATTTGCGAACTTCTCCTGTGTTCTTTAAGCAGCGATCTCTCCTGAGCACCTCCAGTAACTGACCACCCGCTGTCGACTCCTTTCCTGATGGCGTCGACCTACGATGTCGGCACCAAAGCTTGGCAGCCTGATGCTGCCGAGGGTTGGGTCGCTTCCGAGCTTGTGAGCAAGACTGAGGATGGCTCAAAGGTCAAGCTAGAATTCAAATTGGAAAATGGCGAGGTTTGTTCACCTATTGCCACAGTGCTGTGGATGTGCTAACCTGGACAGACAAAAACCATTGTAGTCTCGGCCGAGGCTCTCCAAACAGGCTCAGATCCGGCCTTGCCTCCGCTGATGAACCCGACGATGCTTGAAGCCAGCGACGACTTAACGAATCTTTCTCATCTTAACGAACCTGCTGGTATGACATTCGCATCGGAAATATATACGTGCTTGAACGACGGATCTAACATGTGCTTTGCGGACAGTATTACAAGCTATTCGATTACGATATCTACAGAAAGAGATATACACATACAGCGGTATCGTTCTCATTGCAACTAATCCTTTTGCGCGTGTGGACTCGCTCTACGTTCCTGGCATGGTGCAGGTATATGCCGGCCGTCATCGTGCAACTCAGGCGCCGCATCTTTTTGCCATCGCCGAGGAAGCCTTCATGTAAGACATTCTGGAGACTATCGACAGGCAAAAGGATTTTTGTTAATCTCTTTAGGGACATGGTGCGTGACAACAAGAATCAAACGGTTGTTGTATCTGGCGAATCAGGTGCTGGAAAGACGGTCAGCGCCAAGTATATCATGCGCTACTTTGCAACACGAGAAGCACCGGATAACCCGGGAGCCCGTTCGAAACGCGGTACGGAGGCCATGAGCGAGACTGAAGAGCAAATTTTGGCGACGAATCCGATCATGGAAGCATTCGGCAACGCGAAGACGACTCGTAACGATAACTCCTCCCGATTCGGAAAATACATCGAGATCATGTTTGATGATAAGACAAATATAATCGGTGCGAAGATCCGAACATATCTCCTTGAGCGTTCACGTCTCGTGTTTCAACCGTCAAAGGAGAGAAATTACCATATCTTCTATCAGCTTGTCGCCGGTGCATCGGACCGGGAACGCCAAGAGCTCAATATCCTAACATTCGACAAATTTGACTATCTGAACCAGGGCGACTGCCCTACAATTGATGGGGTTGACGACAGAGCTGACTTTGAGGCGACTAAAAAGAGTTTGCAGACCATTGGAGTTGCCCAAGATCAACAAGCCTATATCTTCCGGCTTCTGGCTGGTTTGCTCCATCTCGGAAATGTCAAGATCACTGCCTCCAGAAATGACAGTGTGCTCGCCCCGACAGAACCATCTTTGGAGCTAGCTTGCAAGATCCTGGGCATCGATGCGACTGAATTTGCCAAGTGGATTGTGAAAAAGCAGCTTATTACACGAGGCGAGAAAATCACTTCCAACTTGTCGCAAGCTCAAGCAGTTGTTGTCCGCGACTCTGTGGCCAAGTTTATTTACTCCAGCTTATTCGACTGGCTAGTCAACATCATTAACCACAGCTTGGCCACTCCTGAGGTGCTCGATCGTGTTAAAAATTTCATTGGTGTCTTGGATATCTACGGATTCGAACATTTTGCGAAAAATTCCTTTGAACAGTTCTGTATCAACTACGCAAACGAAAAGCTTCAGCAGGAATTTAACCAGCATGTCTTCAAACTTGAGCAAGAAGAATATCTCAGGGAGCAAATAGATTGGACCTTCATTGACTTTTCCGACAACCAGCCTTGCATCGATTTGATCGAAGGCAAGATGGGTGTCCTCTCATTGCTAGATGAAGAGTCTAGACTTCCAATGGGCAGCGACGAGAGTTTTGTTAACAAGCTGTATCAGAATTTCAGCACCGACAAGCAGCACCAGTTCTTTAAAAAGCCCAGGTTCGGCAAAACCGCGTTCACCGTTTGTCATTACGCCGTTGACGTCACGTACGAATCTGAAGGCTTCATCGAGAAGAATCGAGACACCGTCCCAGATGAGCACATGACAGTTCTCCGCGCTACCAGCAACGCTTTCCTGCGAGAAGTTTTAGATGCTGCTTCTGCCGTTCGCGAGAAGGATGTCGCTTCTGCGTCTTCAAACGCCGTGAAGCCAGCTGGCGGGCGTAAAATTGGCGTAGCTGTCAATCGAAAACCGACTCTTGGTGGAATATTTCGCTCTTCATTGATCGAGCTTATGAATACAATCAACAACACGGACGTTCATTACATCAGATGCATTAAGCCAAACGAAGCCAAGGAAGCCTGGAAGTTTGAAGGCCCGATGGTTCTCAGCCAGCTCCGCGCCTGCGGCGTACTGGAGACCGTTCGAATCAGCTGTGCCGGTTATCCTACACGATGGACGTATGAGGAGTTCGCTCTACGCTACTACATGCTTGTTCAATCCAGTCAATGGACTGCTGAGATTCGTCAAATGGCAAATGCAATTCTAACAAAGGCTCTTGGCACCTCGACCGGCAAAGGACTTGATAAGTACCAGCTAGGCTTGACGAAGATCTTCTTCCGTGCCGGTATGCTGGCGTTCTTGGAAGGCCTTCGCACCAACCGCTTGAACGAGTGTGCTGTGATGATCCAAAAGAACCTCAAGGCAAAGTACTACCGGCGCCGCTTTCTGGACGCTCGGGAGGCTGTCATCCGCACTCAGGCCGCCGCTAGGGCTTATATTGCAAGGAGAACAGCTCAACAACTTCGCACCATCAGGGCAGCCACGACTATCCAGCGAGTCTGGCGTGGCCAGAAGCAGCGGAAATTGTTCTTGCGCATCAGAAACGATATGGTCCTGTTCGAGTCTGTGGCCAAGGGCTTTCTCCGACGCAAGGCTATCATGGAAGCCCGTGTTGGTAATGCTGCTCTCGTCATCCAAAGAGCATGGAGGTCGCGCCTTCAGAAGCGGTCTTGGAGAGATTATCGCAGGAAGGTTATCATGGTTCAAAATCTCTGGCGTGGCAAACGTGCTCGCCGTGAGTATAAGAAAGTCCGGGAAGAGGCCCGAGACCTCAAGCAAATTTCGTACAAGCTTGAAAATAAGGTTGTCGAACTTACCCAGTCATTGGGTTCTATGAAAGAAAAGAACAAGGGCCTTATCTCGCAAGTTGAAAGCTATGAGGCGCAGATCAAGTCATGGAAAAACCGCCACAACGCTCTTGAAGCTCGAACCAAAGAGCTGCAGACCGAAGCTAATCAGGCTGGCATTGCTGTAGCTCGCCTCGAGGCTATGGAAGACGAGATGAAGAAACTCCAGCAGGCGTTTGAAGAATCCACTGCCAATATCAAGCGGATGCAGGAAGAGGAACGTGAACTTCGTGAGTCGCTCCGTGTGGCCAACACGGAACTTGAATCTGCAAAGCAAGTAGGTACCGAGAGGGATAAGGACAACTCTAGCTTGAGACAAGAGCTTGAGGCCCTACGAGACGCTCTGGAGGTCGCAAAGAGAAGTGTGCCTGTCAATGGCGAACTATCCAATGGTACAGCCCCAGCGCAGTCCGTCGCAACTGGTCTCATCAACCTGGTTTCTTCCAAGAAGCCAAAGCGTCGCAGCGCCGGCGCGGAACCTCGTGATGTCGATCGCTTCAGCGGCGCATACAACCCTCGCCCCGTCTCGATGGCAGTTACCGGCACCGCCCATAGGCAAAACCTATCGGGAACGACGTTCATCCCAGGCGTTGATAATATCGAAATGGAACTGGAGACTCTTCTTGCGGATGAGGATGGATTAAATGAGGAAGTTACCATGGGCTTGATTCGCAACCTCAAGATCCCGTCGCCAAACAGCAACCCACCGCCATCTGACAAAGAAGTTCTCTTCCCGTCATATTTGATCAACTTGGTCACTTCAGAAATGTGGAACAATGGATATGTCAAAGAATCAGAACGATTCCTGGCAAATGTTATGCAATCTATCCAGCAGGAAGTTATGCAGCACGATGGCGATGATGCTATCAGCCCCGGCGCGTTCTGGCTTTCGAACGTCCACGAGATGCTGTCTTTTGTTTTCTTGGCTGAAGACTGGTATGAAACCCAGAAGACGGATAACTACGAATACGATCGCCTCCTGGAGATTGTTAAGCACGACCTTGAAAGCCTCGAATTCAACATTTACCATACTTGGATGAAGGTCCTCAAGAAGAAGCTTCATAAGATGATCATTCCTGCCATCATTGAATCGCAGTCTCTGCCCGGCTTCATTACAAGCGAGAGCAATCGTTTCCTGGGTAAACTTCTGCAATCAAACTCCCAACCAGCATATAGCATGGATAACCTCCTGAGCCTGCTAAACAGCGTCTTCCGCGCAATGAAGGCTTACTACCTGGAGGACACCATTATTACGCAGACTGTTACTGAACTTTTGCGTCTGGTTGGTGTTACTGCTTTCAATGACTTGTTGATGAGGCGCAACTTCCTGTCTTGGAAGCGTGGTTTACAGATCAACTACAACATCACCCGTATTGAAGAGTGGTGCAAGAGCCATGACATGCCGGAAGGCACTTTGCAGCTGGAACATCTAATGGTAGGCTCATCGATCCATACAACATTATGTATTCCCGTTCTGATCTTTCTCGCAGCAAGCTACCAAGTTGCTGCAGCTGAAGAAGGCGACATTAAATGATATCGAGATCATTCAAGACATTTGTTGGATGTGGGTGGCCTGACCCTTATCTCCTACCCGACTCTCCCTGAGTACTGACTTGTTGTCCACAGGTTGTCACCCAACCAGATCCAGAAATTGCTTAATCAGTATCTAGTTGCTGATTATGAGCAACCCATCAATGGCGAAATCATGAAGGCTGTAGCATCTCGTGTCACTGAGAAGAGCGATGTTCTGCTCCTGCAAGCCGTTGACATGGATGACAGTGGGCCATACGAGATCGCTGAACCTCGCGCCATTACTGCCCTGGAAACATATACACCTTCTTGCAAGTAAACATCGGTCCGTTGGTCAACTATCCAAGCTAACATATCGGAAGGGCTACAAACACCACGCCTCAAGCGCCTTGCTGAGATCGTGTCCGCGCAAGCCATCGCCCAGCAGGAGAAGCTAGAGTACGGAGATGGTGATGAGTACAATCGCCCTGCGAGCATAGCTGAGGTTGACGAGTTGGACGCCGGGGTGGAGCAATGAAAGCCCCATGTATTTTTCGGGGCTCCCCAATGCATTTTGGCGAGATGTGCTGATGAATCAGTTGATTTCGCATGTACAATTGGTGTTGATGTTGGGACTTGCATTTCTCCCTTAATATGGCTAGAGAAAAGTAGTATGATGTACGGATGAATATCACGGCCAGTATTTATTTGTGGTGTATTGAGACAGCGACCCCTACTCAGCGCTCATGTTAGTCGTCCTTGCGGAGAGGCACGAGCAGCAACGTGGTGGGGCCGAAAAAATCTACATGCAGAGTGGCTGACATTTTCTCTAGGCACCGCGAAACTCGTCCGCACTGCACACACTACGTCCACTGTTGTCCATCTGGTGTGTGGTACTGTGATTCTATATTTTCGCGTCTGTTGATTCGCTCGCTGGCTTGGCGGCCTAATAATCGGGAACAATGAGGTCATCTCCAAATATCATCATAACGGGTACACCAGGTGTGGGAAAGACCACTCATTGTGACAGCCTAGCGGAGAAATTGGGGCTACGGCATATCTCTGTGAATCAGGTTGTGAAAGATAAAGATTGCCATGAGGGCTGGGACGAAAAATATCAGAGTTGGATCGTCGACGAGGATAAGGTACGTAAAGTATTCTCGGTGCGCGATTCGCGGCGTGAGCTCATATTTCAACTAGCTACTGGACGCAATTGAGGATGATATGAAGCAGGGAGGCTGCTTAATAGACTGGCATGCCTGCGATTTGTTCCCCAAAAGTTGGGTCGATTTGGTAGTTGTGCTTCGGGTAGATTCCACTACCCTCTACGATCGGCTGAAAGCGAGGTAAGCTCAGGACAGTGGCACCGTAACTGTGCCAGCTCTCTAACTCGGCGGAACAGAGACTATGCGGAAGTCAAGCTTCAGGAAAACCTAGATTCGGAGATAATGGAAGTACTCCTGCAGGAGGCGAGGGATGCTTATGACGATGAGATCGTCATCGAACTTACTAGTAACACATCTGATGAGATGGAGACGAACGTGGACCGTATCGAGGCCTGGGTGAGGCAGTGGATGGCTGATAATAATTAGAATTCTTTGTTTCGTTTGCTCCCGTGTGTGGTAACGAGACTGCCATTGCTCCGCCAGCGTCGCAGCAACCCGTCGTGGTTGCTATGTTCACTGCCCGAGCAAGTCGTGTAAAAGCGTACCATAGACAAATACATAAACTCCCAATACAATGTGATAGACCCCCCATTAGTGCTACACCAGAAACTACAGTGCTGATTTGCGAGTCATAACTCAAAGTTACTCACAAAAAGGCGATACAGGGTAGCGCGCCTGGGCAGCCAAGGAGCGTAGAGATAGTTACTCGGAAGCAGCATCTGACCGCAAATTTGGTTGATGATGCCCCACGTTAGCAGAAGTGCTCTGGCAGAAAAGCATCCCACAACGTGATCTCGACAGACAACTTCACGGGTTGCTGCGACTAGGAATGTCGAAGACACAGCAACAAGAAAACGACTACAGAAGAGATACCCCAAGCGATAAGTCACATCTAATTGAGTATGAACCATACAATGAAACCCCAACGCCGGTCGCTCCAGAGCATGAGCTTCAAGCGCTCTTCTTCTTCTCGCTCCGAGGGCGATCTAGAGAACGAGGATCAAGGCCCCTGCGCCGCATTGCACTTCTTTTTGCGCGCTCCATGTACTCTTTATCCTCATCTTCGTCAAAGCCACCAAATTCGCCACTGGCATGTTCACCATCAGCACTCGCAGGGCCTGTTTCGACAATCGGAGCTTTGTCCGCGGGCAGCAAAGGCTCATCCCCATTGGCCTTCCTCCTGGACACGCTGGCCGGTGTAGGTCCGATCTTCTTGAATTTGGCGACATAGAAGCCATCAACATTGTAGGTATGAGGGTAGTAGCGGCGGGTAAGCTTCAAGCTGGGATCGAAAGTCTTGCCCATGTAGCTCGTGAAACCCTCTTTACCAAATGGCAGCTCCGTATCGACAAGCCTGACATTAGGTCTTCGAGACAGGGCGTAAGCTACAACTTGCTCACTAAAGCCCTGTCAGCATACGCGTCTTCATGGTTATTCCACCCCGATCACTTACTTTTCCTCGACCGTGACACTGCAAGTTGAATAGACGATGTAACCGCCGGTGCCTGCGTGATTGACCGAGTCGATAGCGGACAGCAACAGTTGCTTTTGGGTATGAGGAAGAGTCATGAAATCGCGCTCCGTCTTATTGGTCTTCACAGACGGGTCCTTAGCGATAACGCCAGTGCCAGAGCAAGGCGCGTCCAGGAGGACCCTGTCGAAGCCCCCCATGACACGGGGAAATTCTCTCGCATCATAAGAACAGACAATGACATTCTTAGCACCCAATCGGTGGATATTACCAATCAAGCCCTTGGCACGAGCCTTGTTGGGATCATTGGCCACGACAACACCGGTATTCTGAGGTTCATTAGCTACCATGTCACGTACTGTAGAAAGTTACCGTACCTTCATCATAGCGGCGCAGTGTGTTGTTTTGCCCCCAGGGGCTGCTGCCATCTATAAAAAGTCAGAATCAGCCGATATGCGACTGAGAAGTCGAGCTTACGTCAAGAACTCGCTCGCCACTTGAGAAGTAGTTAGAAAATAACACCAGTGCTTGAAATGGACGGCACATAAACTTACGGTTGCGGCGAAAGTGCCATGACAGGCAGGAAGGATGAAGCAGCCTGAAGGATGTAGTGACCCGCCAAATACTCTGGTGTAGCCCCTAGAGGAATAGATGATTCGAAAACTTGCAATCCAACCTTGCTCCACTTTCCGACAGGTTCCAAAGTCACACCTCGGTTGATCAGGGCCTGGGCTAGGTCTCTGCGATGAGTACGCAGAGTATTTGTCCTGATAACAATTGGTCTCGGGGCCTCGTTAGACTCGAAGAAAGCAAAGGCCTCACGGGGCGTAAACAGATTGTAAAGCTTCTCGGCAAGGAATGGGGAGTAATTGTAGTATGCGCAGATGTCGTCAAGAAGCTGAGAGGTATAGTCAGCGCGAGAGCGTCCTTCCTCTGCCAACTTGGAGAAGTCTCCCAAGATTCTTATGATGTCGGTTATCCGCTGGCGAAGGAGTTGTAAATCGGGGGCAAGAAGTGTGCTCGAATTGCCAAGCTCCTCATCAGATTCATCAAAAGAGCCAAGAACCTTTGGTCTGTCGCCATCCAAGTTTGTTTGCAGAGCAGACTCCTGGACTTCAGCGTCTGCCTCGGTTCGTTCCTTCTCCAATTGCTGATCCAGCTTCTTCGAAAGACCCTCAATATTCGCAGCAGTTAAAACTTCCTCTTTGTCACTATCGTCTTCATCGTCGGAGAACACAAATCGCTCCCTCTTATTGCTGATATCCTCATCAGAGTCAACGACTGAGTCTTCAGAGCCGATGAAGTCGTCGCCGAGTTTTTCGTCTGGATCGTCTGTCAACACATCGCCATTACCCTCTTGCGACGGCCTATGCTCATTGACGTCCGGATCAGGTAAAAGTTTCTTGCTCTTTCCGGCAGCTACAGCCTTCTTTGCTGTGCGACGTCTCTTGGGGGGTGCGGTTTTCGCTGGCTGCTCAGTTTCGTCAACAGGAATGCCAGCTTTTCTTTTCAACCGCGAGAAATGTTCCTCGGACAGGGGATCCGGTGCCCCCTGTTTGCGTTTCATGCGACGTCCTTGACCCATTTTGTTCCGCAAAATACGACAACTATCCTGTTGCAAGATGAAATCGCAAAATTTTGGTAGGCAACCTTCTAGGGAACTTTTTTTCTTTCCTGTTATCGATAGCCATAGGTAGCCCCACCACAAACCCGACATGCCCACGCACTTCAGCCACAAGTTACTTACTTTAACTACTAAGTACCATCTTACCTACGAAAGCAAGCGGGTGACAAAACATTGCCGCCCTGCCCTCCCGAGATTGGCTCTTGTCAGCCGAAGCTGTTTGAAACAAGTATCTCTGAGATATTGAGAATCACGAACAGTATCAGAGTACCTGCTAAGTTTTTTTTTTTTTTTTTTCTTTGAATTATTTTACCTATGCGTGGTGTGCTTTGTGAAGGAGCCAGCAGTCCACCAACGATTTTTTGTCACCCGCCGGAGGCACGAGATGTAGTATTGAGTTGTTTACGCAGCCCTGCCGCCTATTGCACGATCATTCTCAGTAGTTAGCTGGTGGCCAACAGTAATTCTAGAATCCTAGACACCAGGTAGGACACAAAGAGAGCGAGTCTGGTGCTCGAGAACGCTGCGCCTGTGGTGCGACGCGATCTAATCTGGTTCACGTCAATGCGCCTAATAATTCTGCCGTGGCGATTGCACTGATGCCTACAACAGCATGCATGCACGATGACGCTTGTGTGAATGATGCCAAAGCATAGAGTACTTTCAATATCCCCAAATTCAGCATTTCCTATATACATATTATTATCCTCCAGATGCCTGCTGCAGACGGAGATCACTGACAAGTGTCTCTAGCTCATTGGTTCTATTTCCGATCGTCTTGGAAATGCGGAGAAATTCCTCGATAGAATTTACCAAATGGGCTGTTCCGGGCCAATCTCGACGTTTCCGCATTCGAAAGCACCCGGAGGCGGTTAGATACAAATAACCTAATACAATAGCCAGGTAACCGAATGCAACGCCTATTTTGGACTTGCTAACAGAGTCCGCCTATGCAACGATTAGTATCCATTTTCAGCTATGTTGGAATATGGGCTCACATCGTTGACGAACGACATATTGCCTAGCCAAAGAGCTGTAGCCATGTCAAGAGAGTCCCCATCTACTGAGGCCCGTGCCCGCGGGCAATGCTCAAGGATGTTGATGAGAATACCCAGTAATAAAAGCAATTCATCGTACAAGTTGCTTTGAAAGCCGCTCCTCTGCAGAGTGCTTTGGATCTGGGATAAGCCTTCCGACATCAAGACAACCAATTTCGACAGCAATGAGCTATCATCGAATACAGACGCCCCAATCTCGCTGTTGGTTACGTTGATTGCCAATTTTAGCGTCGTATTATCCAAGGAATCGTTCTGCAGTAGCCAGGTATCGAGAGTCGCCTGAAGACATCCCTTGATAGCAGTGGCGTATCTCTCACTTTCCAAGCCAATTAAGTTGGACTGCGCTTCTAAAGCCAGTACTATTAAAACATAGTCGATGTTTCGTGGAGGTCGCTCCTTCGAGTAGATTGATGCCATCACCACGATATCGCGCTCTATGTCACCGGTGAGATGCTCAAGACACTGAATATCTGCGGAGCGACTGAGAATGACAAGAAGCTGTAACGCAAGTGTGCGAGGAGTAAGCGATGGCAGTTTCTGTTCGTGCCAAATGTCCATTTGAAGGATTCCAATCTTCAAACTTTCGAGCGAAGATTTGGTGCTTCGCGATAAGTTAAGCCGCTTTTGCGCTGCAATCTCCATTACATCTCGCTGTTCTTGGAACAGGCGACTCAGAAGTTGTCCAATCTTCTCAGCTGTCAATTGACGAAGCAAATGGGGAGCTGGGCTGAAAGACAAGAATGTAACGAGAGCAGCAGTCAGAGCAAACCCACTAATCACATCTGGTTCGCTTCCGATAGCTTTCACAACATTATCGCGGGCTGCGTGATCACGGAACTGACTGGCGAATTCCTTCCGTTGTAGCTTGTTTGCTAGCTCACAAAGCGCGTTGCGCCTTAACGAGGAGGGAACTGCGGACGGTTTGCCGATGCGTGACAATAAATCATCCATTTCATCCGAAAACCGATTGTTGGCGCCAGCGCGGCGAAGTTCATGGACACTCTGTATCCCAACTTTTGGACCATCCAGGTCATCGTCAAAGTCGTATTCGGCAGCAGGCGGGCTCAGGGGCGCCGCAAAAGGGTCTTCTTCGCGCTGCGTCGGCAAGACGCTGCCTCCATCATCAAGCATGACAGTGCCATCCTGACCTTGGGAGCCACCCAAAAAGCTCCTCGAACTACTATAAGTCAGCTTGATCTTTCTGTTCTTGGCGGGCCCAGATCGCCGGTCAGGTGTCCTGGCCGCCCCAGGTCGGATTTGTGGTGATTGTGAGTTATAGATCGGCCCATCTATTGAATGTGCTAGGTGCCCTTTTGATACACCCTTTTCAATATCAGAAGGTGACCCCGAGTCAGACTCGAGGTCGAGCTCTGGGCTCTCAGCTCTTTGCGCGACCAATCTGTCGATCAGACGCTGACGACGTGGAGCTGGAATCGTCGTGTCGGGTAAGTCTGTCGGTTTAGATGTCGTGTTTTCGGGAGGCTTGCTACCATGAGTTGGCTGAATCGGTGCTGCTGGCAACAGTACAACATCTTGACTCTGTGTCGCGCGCTGAGCGTTGTGGACAGCCAACGGTCTAGATGACGAATATAGTCTTCTCCGTGCGGGTCCAGGGTCAAGGACAGGTCTCGTCTGAAGCCGTGAAGCCTGTGGCCGCTTGATTGTGGAAGCACCCGATAACGTGGAGGAGCGCTTCCTCTTTTTCCCATTATCATTGCTCTTCCAAGCGCCATCTTGCGACGCTCCCTTAGCCGGTGACGTTGGTGTTGTTTCGCGACTCGTCGGTACGTCGTATATATCATCATCGTTGGCGCCCAAGGCCGTTCCCAGGCCGCTTTGAACTGGCTGCATCGTCGTAATGCGCTCGCAGCGCAGCCTTGGGTGTGATGTTGGCACGATCTGAAGCCTCTAGTAGGCCAAATGGTGACCTGTGTAGGGGTTTGAAAGCAAGTTGTTGGCAGTTGCGTGGAGTTGTTGAAAGCACTGTACACTAGCGCAAGGGTAGTATTGTCGCCATATCTATGCTGAAGCGAAAACCATCAATTCACGATCTGGTCAATGTGATGTAGCAGTGCTCCTGTAGCTTGAGCAATAACTCTCAGTGTGATTGGGTGGAAGCTTTGCCGGAAACAGAATAGCATACGGCTAAGAGCATGGCGCCATGGCGCCGCACTGCCCTTCCCTAATAAGTTCGACCTTACGTCAGCATGCGTGCCCGCATTTCCAATGTTTAGAGGCAACAGCTGCCGTTTTATGCCGGCTACACTATCGGTCTTCATAAGGCGAACCGTTGAAGATGCCAGCCCCAAAACAGAGAAAGGTTGCCATCGTAGGCAGTCGATCTGTCGGTAAGATAGCTATCAGCTACCGCTCATCTGCCGAGTCTAACTAATACTTGCCAGGCAAATCATCACTAGCGGTTCAATATGTGGACGGTCACTTTGTAGACAGCTACTACCCAACAATCGAAAATACCTTCAGCAAAATAATTTCATACAAAGGTCAAGAGTTCTCGACTGAAATAGTCGACACTGCTGGACAAGTAGGAATTCCCTGACTCCCCAGGCCTGTTCTTCCACATTGACATGAGAGGCAGGATGAATACAGCATTTTAAATTCCAAGCACTTTATCGGCATCCACGGCTATATGCTGGTATATTCTGTCTCTTCTTTGCCATCTTTTGAAATGGTCCAGGTCATCAGGGAGAAGATCCTCAATCATCTGGTAAGCTTGTGACGCACGTGTTGAGTTCCATGAACCGGAAGTTATCCAGCTCTAACATAGGTGGTGCGGACTAGGGGACGGAATCGGTTCCCATTGTCATTGTAGGGAACAAAAGCGATTTGAGACCCGAGCAAAGACAAGTCAGTGCTGATGATGGAAAAAAACTATCTGAAAAGCTACAATGCGGCTGGACCGAAGCGAGCGCCCGATACAACGAGAATGTGGACCGTGCGTTCGAGATCTTAATAGAGCAAATCGAGAAATCGCAGAATCCTGGAGAAGCACCCGAGAAGAGTAACTGTCTGGTAATGTGAGCTCGTGGCTCGCTACAGTGGAACTAGCGGGCTCTTTAGGACACAAAGTCAACGTGCTTCGGAATCGATGTGGTAAGATTCCAGCCTTGCCTGCCCTTTGGCTTGTATGCTACGCGGGATGATCGTTGCAGCATGCAAGCCTTGGTCGCTTGGCGATCCTTTGTACTATCTTAGAACTACAGCTACTTCCCTTCCGCGGGGATACAGATTGGGAAGAGGATTCCCTGGCCTTTTTTGTATCTTGCCCCGCGATGGTGTGCAGCAGATAATCTCGGCTCGCAGCATCTGATCGAGTAATTTAATTTGACCTATGCCAAGCTCCAGCGAGAAATTCTTCGCGAGCAATGATCAACCACTGTGAGCATTTGGCAGTGTAAGTGTCGCTATATCTCACGCTGGGTTGACTTTGCAGTTTGGGCTCAGCTACGTCAGTGAGTCAGAGGGGCAGGGCAGAAAACCCCACCATGGAGGGGTGCCACATCTACCCGCCGCCCTCGCAAACAACAGCAGGAGTTTTCGACCCTTTTTCAAGCTCAGTAAGGAGAAGGCAGCAGCGAAACTGCCCAATATCTTCCACGCAATCACAACGGAAGCGATTTATTACGCAAATATGCTCGACGTAAACGATTTCATCGTCGAGCGTGGAGGGAACCCGGAACGCATCCGAGAATCTCAGCGTCGCCGTTTCGCAGACGAGGCAGTCGTCGACGAAGTTATCGCCCTATTCGAGGATCACCGAAAGAGTAGGTACTATGGGTGCTATTGAAATATGGCTCCTTGTTGATAGATCAATTTTGAAGCTCAGTATAACGCAACGCAAACCAGCAGCAAGATCAATGAGGTGCAGAAGCTAATCGGGGCCAAGAAAAAGGTGCGAATGCCTGCCAATTTCTCTGTCTACAACATAAAAAACCGCTCACAAATAGATAAATGAAGGCCAAAGAAGATGCAACCGATCTGCTGCAACAGAAGATCGAGCTTGAGAAAGAGAAGAAGCTTACCGTCGAGTCTGCTGTGCAGAAGGAAAAGAACCTCCGGACGAAAATCAAGACCATAGGAAACATTGTTGACGACAGTGTACCCATTAGTAACAGCGAGGTAGCGATTCATCATACGAGTGGCTCATGAAGCAGACGGCTGACCGTGTTGATACGCAGGATAACAATGCTGTGCAACGAACTTGGGCGCCAGAAGGTGTTGCTGTCGAGAAGCGCAACGTGCTCTCCCATCATGAAGTGCTCCTTCGCCTTGACGGCTACGACCCAGACCGGGGTGTCAAGGTCGTCGGCCACCGCGGTTACTTCTTGCGGCAATGGGGAGTCTTCCTCAACCAAGCGCTCATCAACTACGGACTCGAGTTTCTCTCCCAACGGGGATACTGCCCTCTGCAAGCCCCCCAGTTCATGCTGAAGGACTACATGGCCAAGACTGCCCAGTTGGATGATTTCGATGAGCAACTTTACAAGGTTGTCGATGGGGACGAGGCAAACGACAAGTATCTCATCGCAACATCCGAACAGCCTATCTCGGCTTTTCACGCTGATGAATGGCTTATTGCCAAAGATTTACCGATCAAGTATACTAAAATCCGTATGTGAACGCGTCTCGAATGCCGTTTTAACATGTATTCAGGTATGCTGGTTATAGCACCTGCTATAGACGAGAGGCTGGATCTCATGGACGAGATGCCTGGGGCATCTATCGTGTCCATCAATTCGAGAAGGTCAGCTATTCCTTCTAAACCACGTTGAATGACTGCTGATTGGGACACAGGTTGAGCAATTTGTTCTCACCGATCCTGAAAAATCTTGGGAAGCCTTTGAGGAAATGATCGGCGTTTCTGAGGAGTTTTACCAGACTCTAGGACTACCTTACCAGGTGATTGCCATAGTTTCCGGCGCGTTGAACAACGCTGCTGCCAAAAAATTTGACCTCGAGGCTTGGTTTCCCCATCAGGGAGAATACAAAGAGCTAGTCTCTTGCTCGAACTGCACCGATTACCAGTCACGCGCGCTAGATATCCGTTTCGGCGCCAAGACTCAGACAGACGCGAAGAAGAAGTATGTTCATTGCCTGAACTCAACGCTGTGCGCCACCACGCGGACGCTGTGTTGTGTCTTGGAGAACTATCAAACCGACGAAGTAAGTTGAGGCTTCACGCGATGCGATCAACTTACGACTAACCTGAACAGGGTCTTCGTGTCCCGGAGCCGCTTCGTAAATACCTTCCTGGTGCCCCAGAATTCATTCCATTCGCGCGTGATTTGCCGAAGGAAGCCGCTGGCGCAAAGAAGACTTTACCGCAGCGCGAGAAGAAATGAATCGATGGCTGAAGTCATGCTTCGGCATCGAATTGATGACATACGTGGACTCCCAGGTAGTCGCGAATAAAGAACCGGTGTAGACTGGGATTTGATAGAAACGTTATAACTCAGAGACCTGTTAACTGTGAGGCTACGCTCTTGCCTCAACATTCATCGGAATAGAAGCTGGTAGGTACCTAGTTAGTGGGTGTCACGCCAAAAAACACAGACGCCTGTCCCTTGGCGTACAGCTATTGTCCCTCATATGTGACAGTGGGCCACGCTCCACCCGCTACGAAGTCGGCGGTTCCGTAGTGCTTCCAGGGCAGGCAACTCAGCACCCGTTAGAAACACCATCACTTGCCGCTTTCAACGTAGGGGCAAGCAGCAGCGTATCGATTTGACTTTCTCTCTTTTGTACGCATCAATGGGTATTCAGTCAGAAAACCAACCTAGGCATTCTGCTGTCATCTGGAATCGAATCATTGTGCACACAAAGCAAAAATTGTATCGACTCAATGGCCGTCACGGGCAATGGCAAGATAACACTCGGGAAGATGCCATATTGAAGGTAATCTTCCCTCACACTACAAATCGAAATGACCCTGCCTCGCACTAAAAGCGCAATCATTATTCGTACTTATTCTTATCTTAGAATCAGCTTGGTAAATTTGCACACGAGGACCAAATGCCCATTTGGCTGCGGCATTATCTCTCGTCTCGCGATGACAATAGCAAAGACGGTGAGCATCACCCGCCGCAGAATGCGCTACTTGTAGCAATCTGACAGGTCGGGAAAGAAGTGATGCAGATGCTTTACGATGTTTTGAACGACAACAGTCAAACGAGCTCGGCGTACTTGGCCCATCCCTGTGTTCACCGCATGACGAAACTCCGGCGTGAAGGTAGATGCCACTTCCATCTCAACACCCTAGTCATAAGTTTTAACAGTCACAATCCAGGCAGCTTCTGCGGATATCGTAACATCCAAATGCTGATTTCTTATCTCATACTCGCAACTGAAACTGGCCCGCGCAATTTTCCCGATGGTGTACCAGACATTTTTCAGCTACAAAATCTAATCGAGGCCGCTTGGGATAACGGCCACAACACAAGAGGCCGCCATGAAACAGGCGGCATCAAAGGGACGAGAAAATTCATTGGCACACAAGAGGTGCGTAGAAGCGGTTCAATCATTGTACCGCACTAGCTAAGAGTGACCAGGCAGAAGCACTCTTCCTCAATTTGAATATCAAGTGAGAAACCAGAGGCTGAAGAGTGATCAGACCAAAGACGTCTGACAGGCATCAAGGTGTAGCGCCCGAAGATTTCGCGATACAGTCGAGTTATCGGCCGTAGACCAAGTTGTTGACGATATTGACGCGTATTTTCAACGTTCCTGCCGAGGTATGGAGGACGACAGCAGCAAGGTCAGGAGCACCATGCTAGCTCCAATCTATTTTCAGCGCCCAGGTAGGTTGCGTATTGGAAAGCTTAGAACCCATGCTCAACTCAATAGGTCATTCGTTGACTGTCGTTGGCCTCGAAAAGACTGTGCACAATGAGCGGCAATTACTGGTCTTCAACCCTGGGCATAGCTACAAGGACGCTACGCACCCTTCCCGGCCCCTCTCAGAAAGAAAGAAGCAGGTGACTCTTGAACCCTACCGACTAGGACTGGAAAGTTTACGTAAATATAGCGAGTTTGAATTGCTCTAGTATGTGCTGGCAGTCTATCGCAAGCTTTGCCAACTAACACCTTTTGAACATAGCCTCACCTCAAACGCGGCGGATTGATTCGATGCTTCAGCCAACTTCTTTTCACTTTGTAGCTGCGTGCTCTTTGAAGTACATCTGCAGCTTCCCGAGCGCCCTGGCTCGATGAGAGATATGATTCTTCTTTTCAGGCTCCATTTCGGCGAATCTGCGTCCGCCTGTGTTAGCGCTCACCCATGAAGGCTGTATCAATGACGCAAAAGAACTGATCAGGACATGTGTGCTTACTCACGTCTCATTATCATGCTCGAAAATAGGGTCCCAGCCTTAAGGCAAATACTTGTCAGTGAACGAATGAAGCAGACAAGATATTTACGTACCAAATCGCGTCGGGCCGCGTGCAGGCACGATTTTGCCCTATACTCGATGGAGGGGTTACTAATGAGCCGCTCAGGAAGCATCAAGCAGCCACTAACCTGGCAACGTCCCTGGAACAAAATTGGAGTTTTGCTTCTGCCTTCCGAGTAGCCAAAGGTGCAGACAGCGTCTGCAGATTTGTCTGGGTAGGCAGCTAGAAGGTTGTTAAGACCATCGAGGCCGATTGTTGTTAAGAACCACTTGCTGGAAGTGGCTTGTCAATCAATGTAGCTGGTTCGAAAGGATGGAATGATAAGAATAAGAGGTTTTGCTTACATGTAAACGCCGGGCAGACCACCCAATGCGTGAAAGCACAATGCAGTGTCTTCCACCAGCACGGGTCCATCCATCTGCACAATTGGTTTGTCAGAACTGAAGCTTTAGCTTCTTTCTAGTGGATCAAACTACTCACGATGTCTGCTGCCTTCTGGCATTTGGATAGGGTTACTTCCTCCACTGAGCCTTGCACTTCTTCCAAGTCGATAGAATGACTTCGAACTTCAATGTCGGGCTCAAGGATAGCCTTCACCTCCCGTAGTTTGTTGGGATTCCCCGTGATGAAGTGCACATACGGAGCCATGGTAGATCCGTCATTCGCGTGCTGCCGTGAGACCAGTTGATAGGCAAGGTTCATCAATCACTTCAAGTCTATCTCCGAAGTGGGGCCTTTCACCCGTGAAGTGATAACGAAGACAAATGAAAAATCGAAGCATATGGTAAATATAAAATAGTGCCATAGATATATGTTGTCGGCCTTAGATAAACCAACCAACTACGGTATCCGGCTGCATCGTCGACCATAGAAATGCCTCTGATATCCGCATCTATATAGATGGAGCTCTAGTTCGAATGCTGTCCCCTCGTTGACGGGTCAAACGTCGAGCAAAAGGAGAAAAAAAAAGAAAGGCGCCACTCTCACGAATCTACTTGGTAAACTGCAGGTTTGTTTGGACTAAAAAAAAAACCCTGCTAATAAGCAACTGACATCATGTGTGTCGAACTAATAGGATACTCAACGTGTTGCTGAGGACTTTTTCTTACAAATAAAATATTTACGTGACGGGCCGGCCAGCTGACCAGCCGATGCCAATAAAAAAAGGAGGCGATTAGATATCTGATAATGTTAGTGAGAACTACTACACCACTACCCCCCACGAACTAAAATGATTTGGATGAAAAAAATGAAGGATAAAAGAAAAAAAGAGAGAAATCATGGCCCATCGAAGTTTGCATTAACCAGTCAGTTCACAAATGCTTTTACGACCGCCAGATACAATATTTCACGCTACGCTTGTTTTACGAGTATGCATGGTCACCAATCGTACAATAAATACACATCCGATGAAAAAAAGAAAATATAGCATTTCTCAGTGGGCGGGGCACATCGCGTCCGTCCATTGACCTCACATCACGCTTCTTCACCACAACACCCTCATACAAAAGCTCGCCTGTCGCATCAAACATACCCAGTACTCTCCGCCGTGTATCATTTACCAGCATGGCGAGCAAAGCGATGCAGCATGCAACGACGAAAGATGTCGTTGAAACTTATGAGAGGAAGGCGCAAAGCCTCAAAGCTACACTATCTGTCGAAGTTCGATTCGAGAATGTCCATGTCCTCCCGCAGACACCACAGTTGATCGCTCTCTTGTCGTGAGTAGATGCTAGCCACTACTTGCGCATCAGGTTGTCATCTGATTCTTTGAACTTAGTATTATCCGAAACAAGGAAACAGATCGCGCAGACTTCATCTTCTACTCGAATCGCATTATACGATTGCTAGTTGAGGAAGGCTTGAATCACTTGCCAGTGGTAGAACACGACATCACTACGCCCGTCGGACGTATTTATAACGGCCTCATGTTCCAGGGAAAAATATGTGGTGTCTCCATCATGAGAGCTGGCGAAGCGATGGAGCAAGGCTTGAGAGACTGCTGCCGATCCGTTCGCATCGGCAAGATTTTGATTCAGCGTGATGAAGACACGGCGCAGCCCAAATTGTTTTATGACAAGTTGCCCGGGGATATCGCTGATCGTTGGGTCATGCTTCTCGATCCCATGTTTGCCACAGGTAAAAAGAACTGCAATGATCGAGCGAGGAGCAAGCACGGTGTACCAGCTAACTGTTTGCTGCAAGGTGGTTCGGCCATTATGGCTGTTCAAGTTTTGAAAGCGAAGGGCGTACCTGAGGACCGAATTCTTTTCCTCAACTTGATTGCTAGCCCGGAGGGCATCAACAACTTTGTAAACAAATTTCCTCGACTCAAGGTGGTGACGGCATTCATTGATGAGGTATGTGTTTCCAGGTGCCGCCAGGCGCTCCGAACCAATACTGACCCAGTATATATCCAGGGCTTGGACGAGAAGAAGTAAGCGCGGAAAAACCTTCGCCCTGAACAGTTTTTAAAACCAGTGCTGACATTCGCTTCCTAGTTACATCGTTCCTGGCCTAGGTGACTTCGGCGATCGCTTCTATACCATGTAGGTATCTCTGACCGACCTGCGAATCACCCAAGCCTCACGCTCTGTTATTGGGCTCAGGCTATAGGAGCAGGGTTTGGCGTCGCATATACGATGGCTCAGTCGTCCTCGTCGTCCGCCACGATACCGTCGCCGCCGTATCGGTGAGACTCGTCACGGTCGCTCGTTGCTTCATCTGGGTCTTGATTTCGCCTCGAAGGCGGCGCTCGCGCCGTGCCCGTGTAGCTGGCGTGTGCGCCGTCTTCTTTCGCGACAGCCTCTTCACTACTGTTTAACTTGCGTCAGGATCTGAGGAGTTGGGAAGTGTCTTACCTGCGGCGTCTACCCATTCTCCATACACGTCCACAGCGGCCGAGAGGTCTATCAGGGCATAGTTAGTCATCAGCTAGTAGTCGTAGCATATTGTAATGGGTGACGATGTACAGTTGACAGCGCACTGAAATTTCTGACCACAAATGCGACAATCCAATTGGCCAACACCAGCCTTTCGATCCAGTTTTACTGTGACTGACTTCTCGTGATTGCAGAACAAGCATGTAAATGTAGTTGGGAGAGGATCAGCCTGTTGGCGGTTAGAACGAGGTACCTCGTACGTGCTTGGTGGACGATACATGCCTTCTTCGGGCCCATAGGCTTCCGAGATGACTTGCGCTTGCCCATTTTGACTGTTGCGCCAGTGTTCTTTGATACAGGCGTTCTTTGCGCCTGGGAAGGTCTAGAGCATCAACACAGTGCGGATGGCCTTCGCGTGCCAAGCAACTGTACATGTGCGTTAGTTGCATATCTTATCAGAACCCGTATATTGCATATGTACCATGCGGTAGGTCCCCCCCCCCCCACTATTACTGCCAACAATACGTGGGCGTGGTACTTCTCTGTGATGTGGCTGGTACGGTGGCAGTGGTACCTGAGCTCCTTAGACACTTTGGTACCCCGCGGGGAGCGGTATCATGCTGAAGCTCCGATCGGCTGCACGTGTGGATGATGAGCGGGCGAACAGTACAGCGACTGGTGAGGCAGCTTGGAAAGTACAGGCGCTGTCCAAAGTGACAAGAATCGTCGAGCTCATCAAAACATTGACTGCGCCTCGGAATCTGTGCAGATCCGCTGTATCGTTGTCGGGTCTGGCATTGACCTCCTCGTATCGGCGGTTGTTTGATTGGCCGATCTGTCGAGTGCTGATTAGCGTGACAGAGGTCACCTGCTCTGGCGCATTCAACTGGACCAACCTTTTAAGGCGCCTGATATCAACTATGCAGAGAAGGTACATCCCCTCCCTTCCCCTCCTCTTGATCCTACAACATTCTCAATCGAAGCTCTTCCCCCTAATTGCACGACGTGAATCTTATCATTTTATTTCACTCGCAGCATTGTGACCCCAGTAAAACTCTCAGTCTATCACGAAGCTACAATGACGCCATCTAGCGACGACCAGAATATTGTTAACTCGCTGAGTGAGATTCGACATGCACAATCCCAGCTAGCTGCTGCTGTTGATACGCTCACGGCGGCCATTGACATGCAGCAACCACCTGGCTCGACTTCAATGCCAGCAGTGCTCCATCGAGACTCGAGCCTGGGCCAGAATGACCCAGGCGAGACAGGATTGGAGCCGCAGAACTCTTCGTTGCTGGCCCAAAAATCGGGCTTCACATCCCGCATCGTGCTCACGTATGCTTGCCTTGTTCACTGGCATACTCTTTCGCGATGGAAAGCTGATTAGGCCAGTACTTACCCCAAGCAAATTGGCATTAATCCCATTCCTCTTCAGTGGGGAAACGCAGATCCTGAGAGGCGAGGGCCAGTTGTTGTTTCTCGACTTCCGAGTACTATACGCCGAAGAAACGGTTCGTATTCTGCCATCCACTCGAGGATTAGAGGGCTCAGAAACTGATCATCTATTGAGCTTGACAGCTATTGGAGGCAGGTGCCCTGTCTCTATAGAGGGTGTCACATTCCGTAACTAACCAGCCATAGCACAGTGAGTCGTGTGCTCCATGCTGCCGTGATCATAGTACTGACAGAAATCGCAGCGGCGGCTCGTACTCGGTATACTACGCACTAGCGGTCGCCAGCAGGGAGCTCAATACAGACCACAGGTACAGCGTAGTCGTGACATCCGGATAATTTTTCTGACATGACAAATAGACCTGATTTCACCAATACCGAACCTGCCGCCAATATCGGACCATTTGCTCAATGGGGCGACAAGAAGAAGATTGTAGCCATGGATCCCTGGGGCCATCTAACGCCGTGGCAGTATAAGGACATCATGGAGAAAGAAAACAGTATGCTTCAATTCCCGGTCGCACAGAACATTATTATATTCACATTTACACAGTTGACTTACGACCTACCATTGCCATCACGAAAGCGCATATGAAGGTATTTCATGACATAGGAAGGATGTAGCCGCTGTCACTGACCTTCATGCAAATAGCTTCCGGAGTTGGAAGAAAGTGTGCGTTTGGGCAGACTGTACGTCGGAGCAGAACGCTGATCATAGAGAATATTCTAATTGAAGGTAGTGTCCCCGACGGAAAAGTCTGCTTGAACAAGCAGGGAGAATTGGCTGTCACGAAATTTGCAGTAGAACCGGT
Organism: Beauveria brongniartii; assembly: GCA_030782485.1. NCBI lineage: Eukaryota > Fungi > Ascomycota > Sordariomycetes > Hypocreales > Cordycipitaceae > Beauveria > Beauveria brongniartii. The sequence continues at coordinate 82,909 of JARJPP010000025.1, forward strand.
ACGTACCGCGACCGTCAGCTATGACCGTGGGCTTAACTTTCTCCAGGTTTGGTATCTCCCTGGTGTTGCAGAACGATTCGGAATAGGTGAGCGCACCCACTACATCATGTAGCTGCCTGGCTCTGACCAAGTACCTGTCAGATGAAGCAACCCTACGCCGTTCGCTGTTCGAACACACCGGCGGTAGCTATCCGGAGGCAAGTATGAAGGCTCCCATGACGCATCACAGCAAACTCACAGCATTCAGTTGATCACCCGCGGCGATATCAAGGTGTTTCTGCCGCCAATAGGTTCGTGGCTTCTCACAGATGGCGGGCTGAAAATGATCACACACTTACACAGATAAAGGGGGCCTCACCGTTTACTGTTTCGGCGATCCAAGCAAGATGTCAGATGACTCTGTCCGTCTGTCCCTACGAATTCACGACGAAGTATGTATTACTGGCAGTGTGAGCTTGGGCCAGACGCTAACTGGTGATGTGCGTGCAGTGTAATGGAAGTGACGTCTTCGGATCAGATATCTGTACCTGCCGGCCATATCTTATTTTTGGCATAGAAGAGGCCGTGAAGGAAGCCCAGAATGGGGGCAGTGGCGTCGTTATCTATTTCAGAAAAGAAGGAAGAGCACTTGGCGAAGTGACAAAAGTACGTACATGCATGCATTTCAGTAGAGGTGAAGCTTTGCTAATTTCTCATGCAGTATTGTAAGGCAAAGAGACAACGGTGTAGGCCACTCAAAGTTTGTCGCTCTACTAACTCGTGCAGTGGTCTATAATGCCCGCAAGCGCGGAGCTGATCGAGCCTCGGACTATTTCACACGTACAGAGAACATTGCTGGAGTAAAGGACATGAGATTTCAGGCTCTTATGCCGGACATTCTCCACTGGCTAGGCATCAAGAAAATCGACCGCATGCTGAGCATGAGCAAGTGAGTAAGAGCCCAGTCGTTTAAACGAAGATGTATACTGAGCAGTTGCAGCATGAAGCACGATGCCATCGTTGACCAAGGGTATGCCGACCCACAAAGGCCTAGCTGGGACTGATGCTGACTGACCCGTCAGAATTCCCATCCACGAGAGAGTCGAGCTACCCGAAGAGCTGATCCCTGCAGATTCGCGTGTAGAGATCGATGCCAAAATTACAGCCGGTTGGTGTCAACGTTGAAACATGAAGGAGATGACCCTGACAAAACGCAGGATACTTTACTGCCGGAAAACGCTTGACGTCGGAGGAGCTCCAGTCTGTTCAAGGCAGGATGTGGGAAGAGTAGGTCTTAGCTGCTTTCGGTTATGATATGACTTGCCGCTGATTATAATGCAGCATCGATCACTGATTGGCCTCGGCAAAATCGAACTTGCGTAGCCGTTATTTAGCAGCAAACGCCAGATGACACCTTTCCCTGTCAAAACGTCAGATTTATGCCACCTCATGTGCTCGTGGAGACAAACATGGACCTGCGGCACTCCATCTCTTCAAGTTAGTCATTGCTACATTACCTACAAGTGAATAAATCGAAATGAGACCCTGCAAAAAGCTCTGTGATCTGTGCTGTGGCGTCATACTTAGGAATAACAAGCGCAAGAGCCACCCAAGCCCCGCTCGCTCTCTGGCACGAAACGATGGAAATGGCAGGGACATAGAAGGTGTAGTTGTAGTTAGAACAACATCAGAAAGTATAGACGATCTTGACGTACGCATACAGCCTTTCTAATATTTGCAGTATAATGCGACATTGTAATGCAGATGCGCTTGTAAGTAAGGATGCAACATCACGCATTAGTCTGATTTGAAGACAAAATGATGCGGCTGGGGTCTGGTGAAATGATAGTCACGTGACTCACACAATGTTATTTTCAAGAATTTTCCATGCCAAACCTAGTGGGCCCGGATTAATAGGCTGCCGCCTTCGTTATTGTGGACTCGCTTAGGCCTAGATTGGTGCACACAAGAAATTGAAATTATTCTCCCACTCCATCTCAACGTCTGCATCTTTGACTTCTCCAATTGTTCAATACATTTGGCAGCAATCATGGCTGTTGGAAAGTATGGGTTCTCGAAATCATACTCTGTTGCCCAAAGATGCTAACTCGTCGGCAGGAACAAGAGACTCTCGAAGGGCAAGAAGGGCCTCAAGAAGAAGACCGTTGACCCTTTCTCTCGCAAGGATTGGTACTCCATTAAGGTAACATACGTCGTCGACCAGGATTGTTGCGCAGCGAAAGCTAACGATTTGGATGTAGGCCCCTAACCCTTTCAACGTTCGAGAGTGAGTTGACTAGCGACACGACAATCGACCAGCCATGCATCCGAAACTAACAGGGTTTGGCAGTGTCGGTAAGACCCTCGTCAACCGTACCACCGGTCTGAAGAACGCCAACGACGCGCTGAAGGGACGTATTGTCGAGGTTTCTCTCGCCGATCTCCAAAAGGATGAAGATCACTCGTTCCGCAAGATTCGCCTTCGCATCGACGAGGTCCAGGGCAAGAGCTGCCTGACCAACTTCCACGGTCTCGACTTCACATCCGACAAGCTGCGCTCTCTCGTCCGCAAGTGGCAGTCCCTTATCGAGGCCAATATCACCGTCAAGACCACCGATGATTACCTCATTCGCCTCTTCGCCATCGGCTTCACCAAACGCCGCCAGAATCAGATCAAGAAGACGACCTACGCTGCTTCTTCCCAAATCCGCGCCATTCGTCGCAAGATGACTGATATCATCCAGCGCGAGGCTTCCACCTGCACCCTCACTCAGCTCACCTCTAAGCTCATCCCTGAAGTCATTGGCCGCGAGATCGAGAAGGCAACACAGGGCATTTACCCCCTGCAGAACGTATGTCGCCCCCTGACAGGCGATATGAACGCAAAGCTAACGGACTTTTAGGTACACATCCGCAAGGTCAAGCTTCTGAAGGCTCCCAAGTTTGACTTGGGTGCTCTGATGGCTCTCCACGGCGAGTCGGGGACGGATGACCAGGGCCAGAAGGTTGAGCGGGAGTTCAAGGAGCGTGTCCTGGAGGAGGTTTAAATGCGAAAAAAAAATGATCTGGGAAAAATACTAGGCTGTCTCGAGGTTGAGCCCTCATTCTGGCTGTTTCGGTCGTGGTAAATGGCGTATTGTCTCTACGGCGGCTAGGGTTTAGATAATGTCGCCAATGATACGGCATAAGGCTTTCTGTTTATTCAAGTGCGATGCGAATTGGCTGGTGATCTACCTTTTGTCGCATTCACAAGTGTTGGTGACACTTCTTACTGACGATGATGCTATTCTGGCACCTTGAGGCTCGACTTTGTTTCCTAGAAGAATCTTTCCCCGGCCCGGAAATGTTTTTGCGGCATCTTCACTGTCTTCATTTGCTGGCTTGCCAATAGAACCGTTGCCCACGTAGAGACTGCGTGGCTCAGTCCTGGTTCTGCAGAAACTCCACTACAGCTAAGACAATATCAGCAGACACTCATCGTCGCTTGTCACGCTTGATCGGGGCATGTACCTGCTCTGAACTCCTCCGGCTTTTCTGAGATGACCCAGTGGCCAGCGTCGATGTCAATCAAATGAAACTTGGGAAAGAATTGCCCCACGGCTGGAAGTACCTCATCGGGCACGTATTTACTCTTGGTACCGCGCACGAACAGAGCGCGCTTTTCGAAACGAACTTGGCTGGGGTCCTTGAAAGGAAAGTCACCCAGGTGACCCAGAGCAGCACCCAGTGTATCTAAAGGAATTCTGAACGTCTGAATGTTCTGACCAGGTTCACGGTGGAGATTCCCCAACAGGAATTGTCGAATTGGAAGAGACTGCGGGCCACCAAATTAGCGTCAAACACCAGACATGAAGATCAACACGCGAGAAGCGAACATTTTCAACTTCTTGTAGTATTTTGTCTGCTTCCGCTAATTTTGTGACGTGAGACTGGTCAACTTTCTTCATACCACGGATGTAGGAGGAGAAATCCGAGCCCAAGAGCGAATCCACCGGAGCATTGTCGACAGCAACAATATCTGCTACATCATCTGGTGACCGTAAAGCCAATGTCATAGCAGTCTTAGCTCCCCTAATGAAGCACAGATAGGCTTTGGTAAGCGAACTGACACAACGAAGATTGAGCCTTCATTCAGGCTGGCACTTACATTGAATGGCCTATCAGTGTAGTTTTCTGAAGACCGTGGTCAGCAATGAAGTTGGAGACATCGTTTGCCATGGCCAAGTAGTCATGATGCTTGTCGTGAGGGGATTGGCCATGATTCCTCAGGTCCTGAAGTCGTTAGCACCTCCTTGTTGTTGACTTGCAATATCGCCATACCACGGCATAAACGTATCTCCCTAGATCCCGAGCCAATGCCCTGGAAAATTTTAGTATTCATTTGAGCCTGGTTGCAGCAGAAAACCTCTCTCACTTGCTCATCGCTCGATTGTTCTTCTTTGAGCCGAATAAGCCATGCAGAAACAGAATCGGTGCGTTCTCAGGCGTTGTTTGCGGCTTTGGAGGTTCGTGAATGTCGTAAGCCAGCCTCAGGCGAGCTGCAGTTCGAATGGAGCGCTGTGCATTCCCCAGGCCGACGCGATAGCACGGAACAGCTGAGCTTCTTTGACCGGGAATTAATCGCATCATATGACCTTACGCAGCTGCAATTGGCCTGATTATCATATAGCAGTTGACGCTGGACACAGAGAACGTCGCAACTCAGCTCGCGCCAAAGATCTGCTTCCGGGGGGGACGATGCAATTGGACAATCACCCTAGATATCTTCCACCTAAATCTGGGTAATAAGCAATAACAACTACCTCGGTAGTTAAGTAAGTTATTTTAATGAGGACTGGATGGGGATGTAGCTGGCCAGAAATGTGGGGCACAAAACTGTCCACTTCGCCGCATTGTGTTTGATGTGTCCCCTTCTGAGCTTCGAATAAGTAAGCGCAAACGTCTCTCGGGAGCTTCACGACTCGCGAACGAAATAGTCTCACGCAAAGTTGGGGACTTGTGGAAAGACAAGCTATAACCTTGAATTTGCAAAGCTAAAGACTATCGTATTCCACACAGCGAAATATGGAGTACGAGGCACTCAAAGAGCAATGGAGCGACGTGGAGGATCGCGACGGTGTTCGCCTGAGCTGGAACGTGCTCCCCAGCTCGCGCATGGTGAGCGTGAGATCGGGCTAGCCCAGAAAACACTATTAACTGTTGACAGGAAGCATCGCGACTGGTTGTGCCGATTGGTGCTCTTTACACCCCGTTGAAGGAGAAGCTCGACACGCCATTGCTGCAGTTTGAGCCAGTGACTTGCAAGCAGCCATGCCGCTCTGTGCTCAATCCATTCTGGTAGGCTCATCAGCCAGCCCGTTATTGTACTTGGCCGAATCAAACTGATAAAATGCATAGCCAGGTCGATGTTCGCGCTCGGGTCTGGATCTGTCCCTTCTGCTTGTCAAGAAATTCGCTCCCCCCCCACTACAAGGACATTACGCAAAACGCGATTCCGCCCGAATTACATCCTGCAAATACGACTATTGAATATCGACTGTCCAGGCCAGCTCCAGCTCCACCTATATTTTTCTACGTTGTAGACTTGTGCCAAGAAGATGACGGTCTTGCTGCGCTTAAGGAATCCCTGGTTATGAGTCTTAGTTTGCTTCCTGAGAACGCCTTAGTTGGCCTTATTACATACGGCACGATGGTATGGTCATGGAAGCTTTGTTGGCTAAGCTGCGATTCTTCTGACACCTACTAGGCACAAGTTCATGAGATCGGTTACGAGGGCTGCGCAAAATCGTATGTTTTCCGAGGAAACAAGGACTACACTGCCAAGCAAGTTCAAGATATGCTTGGTCTGTCAGCTTCTACAGCTCGATCGGGGATGCAACAGCAACCTGGCCGTCCTCTGCCTATGGGACCAGCATCCAGATTTCTCATGCCGGTTCAGCAAGCGGAATTCCAGCTCACTAAAGCATTGGAGGCGCTTCAAAAAGACCCGTGGCCAACCGCGAACGACCGCCGTAGCCTGCGCTGCACTGGCGTGGCCCTGAGTGTAGCGATCGGTCTCATGGAGTCGTCATTCCAAAATGCTGGAGGCCGTATTATGCTCTTCGCTGGTGGCCCGGCTACAGAGGGCCCGGGCATGACAGTTGGCCCTGAACTGCGAGAGCCAATGAGATCGCATCATGATATTGATCGCGATAATGTCAAGTATTACAAGAAGGCATTGAAGGTAGCATTTCCACGGTACATAGATCATGATCTGTCTTATCGGCTAACTAGTACAGTTCTATGACAACTTGGCAAAGCGCACAGCCCATAACGGTCACATCATTGACATTTTCGCGGGCTGCTTGGATCAGGTCGGACTCCTGGAAATGAAGGGTCTTTGCAATTCGACTGGTGGCCACATGATTCTAACTGACAGTTTCACGTCGTCGATGTTCAAGCAGTCTTTCATCCGTGTTTTTGAGAAAGATGGCGACGACAATCTCCTCATGGGCTTCAACGCGGTGCTTGAGGTTCTCACCACAAAGGAGTTGAAGGTGACTGGTCTCATTGGACACGCTATTTCCCTTAACAAGAAATCAGTTTCCGTTGGCGAGACCGAATGCGGCATCGGCAACACTTGCTCTTGGAAAATGTGCGGCATTGACCCCAAAGCAAGCTATGGTGTCTATTTTGAGGTTGCCAACCAAGGCCCAAGTCCTCATCAACAAGGACCTCAGAAAGGCATGTTGCAGTTTCTAACTTACTATCAACACTCGTCTGGCCAATTCCATCTGCGTGTCACCACCATCGCTCGCAATTTAAGTGGACCAGCTGGTGATCCGGCGATTGCTCAGTCATTCGACCAGGAAGCTGCCGCTGTCCTCATGAGCAGAATAGCTGTTTTTAAAGCTGAGGTTGATGATGGGCCCGATGTGCTTCGATGGGTGGACAGAATGCTTATCCGACTGTGCTCGCGCTTCGCCGACTACAGAAAAGATGACCCGTCCTCATTCAGGCTGGAGAAAAACTTCACCCTATACCCGCAGTTCATGTTTCATCTGCGCAGGAGCCCTTTCTTGCAAGTATTCAACAACTCTCCTGATGAGACAGCCTTCAACAGGCATGTGTTGAACCATGAAGACGTCAGCAATTCGCTCGTCATGATCCAACCAACACTTGACTCTTATACATTTGATCAGGATGGTGGCCAACCTGTACTTCTCGACTCGGCCTCCATTCAGCCTACACATATCCTCCTCCTGGACACGTTCTTCCACATCCTCATCTTTCATGGCGAAACAATTGCAGAATGGCGTAAGGCCGGTTATCAGGACCAGGATGGCTATGAGAATTTCGCAGCCTTGTTAGAGCAGCCGAAGGAAGATGCCAGGGTGAGTCACGTTTTGGTGGAACGAAATTCTCAGGACCGTACTAATCCCACCTAGGATCTGATCACGGATAGGTTTCCACTACCTCGATTTATCGTATGTGACGCCGGTGGCTCCCAAGCCCGATTCTTGCTCTCTAAACTCAACCCATCTACCACGCACACGACCGGCCCATATGGTGGAGCTGGAGCCGCTTCGGGTCAAACGATCTTTACCGACGACGTGTCTCTGCAAACGTTCATGGAACACTTGATGAAGTAGGTCATCTGGAATCTATGAATATTAACGATCGGTTGCTAACGTCGACTTTTATGATAGGCTTGCTGTCAGTGGCACCAACTGATCATGTTGAGTCCGTTCTTAGGTGCTGGCTGGGGAGGCATTGTAGGACCTGCATCCATCGTATTGAGCAGTCAGATATATATATGTGGCCCGGTCAACTAATATAACACGGCCAACTCAAAGTTCCATGTTGACTTGAATCTCAACGACCATCTGTGATCAATTCACTTTGTTCTAGCGCCAAAGTTGAAGCTAGTGTGGCTAGGTACCGAAGTAGAAGTGGACCTCAACTCTGCAGATTATGTAATGTCATTGCATAGCAAAAGTTTCCAGGGTGCAACTTTCGGTTAGGGCAGACAGTGGGGAGCCACACATATTTTCTCGCTAAGCAGAGGCCAAACATTGTTCTTTCTTCAACAACCATCAATAATTTCGCAACGGTAAGCAAACCACGAGCCTCTGCCATTTTCATAAACTGCCGCAATGCGTAAGTTGATACCATACTTTCAATGTGTATAGCGCCACTAAAACTCCTTCCTTCAGCTCCCAAAATCGACCCCAACGAGATCAAGATCATGTTTGTTTCCCTATCATATGACCTCCCCCCTTCTATCTGCTAACGCTCTCAGCCACCTCCGTGCTACTGGAGGTGAGGTTGGTGCCTCTTCCGCCCTTGCGCCGAAGATCGGTCCCCTTGGTCTCTCTCCCAAGAAGGTCGGAGAGGACATTGCCAAGGCCACTGGCGATTGGGTACGTACACTGTTTCTCTCGGTCTTACCGCCACTAACAGCTTGCAGAAAGGCTTGCGCGTGACTGTCAAGCTCACAATCCAAAACCGTCAGGCCGCAGTGTCTGTTGTGCCCACTGCTTCTTCCCTGATCATTCGCGCTTTGAAGGAACCTCCTCGTGATCGCAAGAAGGAGAAGAACATCAAGCACAATAAGTCAGTCGCCCTCGACGAGATCATCGAGATTGCCCGCACTATGCGCTATAAGTCTTTCTCGAAGGAACTGAAAGGCACTGTCAAGGAAATTCTTGGTACAGCCTACAGTGTCGGCTGTCGCGTCGACGGCAAGCCTCCCAAGGTCATCATTGAGGCCATTGATAACGGCGAGATCGACAGTATGTTCAAAGTGTGTTTTGGATTATATTGTCAAGCACTAACGCATATTTCAGTTCCCGAGGAATAGGCCTTTACCGAATCAAGGCAGGTGAAACAGAGGCCCTTCAACGAGCGAACATCGAAATTACCAAATGAGCTGAATGCGATATTGAATTGATGTAGCTATGAATAGAAAATTGAAGGGCTGCGCGACCAAGTCCTTGCAGCCGATGTGAATTGTTTGCGATCCTCGGCTACACTCTGAAATTACCAACTACACGATGGTATATTTCAATTTTTGCCCGAGGTAGATTGACTCCTAGTTCCACTACTCACCGCCATGCATCTCACCAAGTGATCATGGCGGTCCATTGATCGGATCTACATTCTGTACTATTAATGAAACAGGCATTGCAAAGAGAGCTTAGTTTAATAGCCAAAATGACAGGTGCATGGGCACAGCAAGGCAGCGGCAGATTTCTGTAAGCGCTGTTACCACTGAGCTCTATCTGGGTTGCCACGTCCATCCCGCCTACAAAAAAAAAGATACTGCAAGCACGGCTATCATCAACTGGACGCTACCTATCAATTTGATGGCGAGTTTTGACAGATACGTTGATTGTTTGCCAATTTTCTTAATCGGTGGTCGAGCGGGGACAGTTGATAATTGATCTTTTTGCTAAGTGGCATGCCTCTCTTTCTTGTACATGTACTTCAGACAACCCTTCTTTATCGGCCGTCGTCAGGTCCCCAGTACATGCCTTCTAGCCACTTATGTTAGTGCGGCGCCACCGCCTATGCGCGATGTTGACCAGCTGCGCCATTGCACCATCCGTTCTCCGCCGTGCGATGGCGTGTGCCTTCTTAATACTATCACTCCACATCGAATGCAAAGGCACTGAACTGTTGACATTTGTGCCTGGCTTCAGCTGGGAGGACTGTTCGTCTTCTCACTGATTCGCTGATCACCAGGGCGCCGTACCCAAGACCAGACGATTGGAGGGTCAGGTAGAGGGCACTGCTGCTGTAATCTCCTCTCCGCTTGCTTGATGCCAGTTGGCAGCGTGTCCGCCATGGTATGACTGGAAGCAATGAGCGTTCGCAGTACGCCTGCCAATGTCTCTCGATATTACGCCAACGACAAATCTTTCACCTTCCAATAGTCCTTTACATCGTCCTTGGGCATGTTACCATTATTGCAGGCGCACCGCCAGACGGTGCCGGCCGCGAATCTCGATCGTTTACCCAAGCCGGCTAACGGACAGCCGGCACACGATGATCAGCTTCAATCAGAAACATCTTTTTATCGACAGCGATCTTTTCCAATAAGAACACTTCAGTCGCATACGCAACTCGCTGAAGGTAGCCCCTATGGCGTGCACTCGTCTCACAGAGTTCGAGAGCACCAGCTACGGCGAAAAACTCCGAATGGAACCATTGATGCTGGATACGATGGGTCCTCCACGAAGTCGTCTAGTGGCGAGCCGCCATTGAAGCAGCTGGCCCTTGCCGGACAGGCTATCAACACGCTTCACCATCAGGCGCTCGGCGCTCGATCCTATCACCAAAACGTCATAGTTGACGGTGCGAATACTAATGCGCAACTGCCGGTGATACCTTGGCAGTCACCCGGCCATGTTGTTGGATCCATTCAAGCGCAAAGTTCCCGGCTGTCCTCACACATTGCTGCTATTCCTTTCGCAAGTGTCTACCAACCCGTCATTCGAGCCAATGAATATAATGTGAGAGCTTTCTGCCCACCGCCGCCGACACTAGTAGGAGGTCTACCGCTTGGTCAACTTTATTGGCAGCAAGGCTTATGTTCCTGGGATTACCACTCAGCACAATACACCAGCACCGTGCCTGGCGCCTCCTACCCAACTGTACCTTGTCCTGAATATGCGCCGCACTTGGTGACACCTCGGCATCTTCCTGCGTCAAATCATATACTGGGTTACACACCGCAGGGTTATAAGCCCAATGTTCAGAGCGCCTACACGCTGAATCACGACACTTACAACAGTCAATCAGCTTTCAGGGATAAAAGTCTCTGTCGGGCCTACCGTTGCTATGCCAGTCTGGTTGGATATATGCAAGCAATGGCTGGGGTAAGTGTGTCTAAAGACTCTCACGGAGTAGAACATGCATCATCAAAGCATCTCATATTTCCAAAACCTCCTAGGCCAAGGAGAGAGAACACGGGCTTGAATAAAAGTCACGTATATGTCGCTACTGCCAGCAGAGTCCCACCAGCTAACCTCGACTCGATCGGCGCACAAGGTCATCAGTATACGCCGATTCAGCAACCCAGCAGGCACGTCATGTTCGCTGGAGTGGATCAGTTTCGAGCCCAACAAAGTGCGGTCCATGGCTCTGTACCACTCATGGACTCTTCCGATATCCTCAGCCATGGTGTGTCCCCGGTCAATGACGCTAGGTCTTCTCTCAATATTCTCAAACACCTCTGTGAGCAAAGTCAGTGGACATGGACCGAAGGTATGCTCGTTTTGGGCTGCCTTCAGTATGCTGTAGAGCAGTATGCAGATGCCCTCCAATCCTTTTCAAGAATCACTACATTAGATTCGAGGTACTCACTTCTATTACTTTGTCTATGTATATGTTTTGCATATCTAACCGCGATTATAGCCACATAGAAGCCATTGCAAACATGGCAGCCTCATTTTACTGCCTGGGGCGCCATGAAGAGGCCGAGCACTACTGGATTCGTGCGATACAACAAAGGCCCAGCTACCTAGAAGCTGTTGAACACCTGGTCGGACTTCTATACAAGAAACGCAGTGAAGAAGCCATTGACATCATCTGCTATGTTCAAAAGGCGCTCGGGGCTGCTGGTCAGCCTGCGCTAGCAGGCCTCGCTCCTCGTGGGGAAGCTTCAGCTGATCACAAATCCAACTCTCGGATCGTCAGTGGGCAGTCGATGAGTTCACGGAGCGTATTTGACCTATCGTCTGGGGGCTATGGCTCGAGCGGATACACTCTGGCCGGAAGTGAAAACGGTCGTATTCTTGCGTTGATCCACGCAAAAGGCACCATGCTCTACAGCTTGAAAGATGTAGATGGCGCTGCTCGGGCATTCGAAGAAGCTGTATTGATCAGCGTCGGCCGAAATACCAAGGGAGTTCGCGAGCTTGTTCGTGGCATTCAGAACTCCCTTTCCCGGGTGGCGCCTTTTGCACCTGCTGGGCAACCACTTTTACTCGCCCCCGACAAGGCTCGCCATGCCGCTCGCCTTCTATTTGGTGGTGATGGCGAGCTTCCTGGACTACGATGGGTGAATGATCCTACTCCTAGGAGAGCTGCAGTTCAAACTACAAGTAACTCACTCCTGTCCTTGGCGAAGATATTTCAGGACTCTATGGCAGGTGGTTCATCGAACTCTACACTAGCGCGACCGTCCTCTGGCGTTGGCGATATCCTAGCGCTCTATTACCTCTCACTATCCCTTCAAGAAAGCCCATCGACCGCCAACAATGTAGGCATCCTCCTTGCTGGCATACCTCAAACAAATTCAAATCCAGTGATTGACAGTACATCGCCATCGCATATCCAAACTGGCATCCCAGGCATACTTCCCGGGAGCGGCTTGGCTCTGGCCCTTGCCTACTACAACTATGGTCTTCGCCTAGATCCGAAGCACGTCCATCTGCATACCAATCTTGGCAGCTTACTGAAGGATGTTGGCCAACTCGATCTCGCGATTCAAATGTATCAGCGTGCCGTTGTGTGCGATGGAACTTTTGACATTGCATTAACAAATCTCGCCAATGCTGTCAAAGACAAAGGTCGGATAAGTGAGGCTATTGGCTACTACCGTCGCGCTGTAGCCGCCAATCCAGGGTTCGCTGAAGCAGTGTGTGGTCTTTTCACAGCGCTCAACTCAGTCTGTGACTGGAAAGGTCGTGGTGGTGTTTATTTGTATTTGGGGGTGTATGACAGGTGGCACGTTGATGACGGTGGTCAATTGCTCGATGCAGAGACCACTAAGTCTGCATCAGGTCTCAGTAAGCGTGTCACGGACATAGTTCGTCAACAGCTCGATGATGCCTCACAGTGGGGCCGGAATATCATTGACAAGTCGTTGATTCGACTTTTGACGCATACCCTGTCTCAACACGGGCTCAGCTCCTCATTCGATCTCGAAAAACAATTACAAAAATGGATCGGGTCCAGGTGGGCTGGCTCACGGCTAGTACGGCTTCTTGAAAGAGCTGCAAAGGTCTTGCTTCGGCAACGGTATCTTGACCAACACGTCTTGTCTGAGAGAGCAAATACCCCATACTCTCGACCCCGACTACCGCCGTCTTTGAGCGTGCCCCCGGCTCCTACTGTTCTCCCCTTTCATACATTCACTTCTCCATTGACGGCGAAAGAAGTCAGAATCATCTCGCAGCGTAATGCAATGCGGATATCATGCGCTACACTGCGTGCGCCGTGGCTTCCTGAAACTATTCTCCCTCCGCCAGCACCACCCGGTCCTTGTCTGAACGTCGGATACGTCTCCTCAGATTTTAATAACCACCCTTTAGCCCATTTGTAAGCATAGCTCTCTTCGTGGTTACAATTCGGAGGCTAACAATGATATCAGGATGCAATCAGTTTTTGGATTTCACGATACGGGACGAGTACGGGCTTTTTGCTACGCAACAACGCCTAGTGACAAGTCAAGCTACCGTGCGCAGATCGAGAAGGAGGCCCCTGTTTTCAGGGATGTCAGCTGCTGGACTCCTGAGCGCTTGATAAAGCAGATCAGCTATGATGGTATTCATATTCTCGTAAACCTCAATGGCTATACTCGCGGTGCTAGGAACGAGATATTTGCTGCTCGGCCAGCTCCAATTCAAATGTCCTTCATGGGCTTTGCAGGCACTCTCGGGGCCGAATGGTGCGACTATATTCTTGCAGACACTACTGCTATACCATCGAGTACCTTGCGCCCATGGCGTCAGAATTCAACCTTGGAGGACGTTTTTCACGATGAAACCGAGGCCGACTCTGGCGAGTGGATATACACGGAAAATATCATATTCTGTCGCGATACGTTTTTCTGCTGCGACCATGCGCAATCATCGCCCTCAATAGAAAGGAATATGACTTGGTCCGATGAACAAAATCGGCGATGGACAATGCGAAAGGAGCTTTTCCCCGATTTGCAAGATGGCACAGTTATATTGGCGAATTTCAATCAACTTTATAAGGTAAAGATTTCTGTCGCGGGAACAAAAGTGCAACATATTATGTGCGTGCTGACCATGGGATTACTTAGATTGACCCAAGCACATTTAGGTCATGGCTCAGGATCCTGGCGCAAGTACCAAAAGCAATACTCTGGCTTCTTCGGTTTCCAGAGGCGGGCGAGGCAAATTTGCGGCGGACGGCAGAGCTATGGGCAGGCCCTGAGGTGGCAAGCCGCTTGATATTTACCGATGTTGCTCAGAAGAGCCAGCACATCTCGCGTGCCCGGATCTGCGACCTGTTCCTCGACACTCCGGAGTGCAATGCCCACACTACTGCAGCGGATGTGCTGTGGTCTAGCACACCGCTGCTCACCTATCCTCGCTACCCGTATAAGATGTGCGCGCGAATGGCGGCTTCCATTTTGAAAGGGGCATTGCCGAAAACACCGGAGGGTCAACGCGTTGCTGGTGAACTGATTGCAACGTCTGAGAAGATGTACGAGAAATCGGCCATTGAATTAGCTGTCGGGCTATCATACTCGCGTACAGCCTCCGGCGGAATTAGCGGCAGTGGTCGACTGGCAGATATGCGTAAGCTGCTGTGGCATAACAAATGGACATGCGGGCTTTTCGATACCCGCCGCTGGGTCCGAGACGTTGAAAGTGCGTACGAAGAGGCTTGGAAGCGCTGGGAAAGCGGAGAGGGAGGTGATATTTATCTATAGCGACTTTTGTACATGAAGCTCGTGTTTTGTTTTTGTATCTCGGGTCGGAAACAACAGCGCCTAATTGAGAGCCTGTAGCAATGGTTTTTATGTAATTAGCAAGCGGTGGGCAATATTCTTGTTCATAAATGTGCAGCCCTAAGACACCTCAAATGTGCCTAAACATAACGTATCTGCTTTGTTCCTAGGCTTGACCTTGCAACGACCACTGTTTCGCAGAGCATCGCAGAGCATACGGCGATGTCACGTCGCGCGGATTCTAGGATGACACAGTAGTATGTTGTGCCCATGGCGCGAAGAAGTGTTCGAGCCCTCCACTCATCGGCGCGGTCTACAAGACGTAAATCAACACCCGCCGCATGTAGTATACAAAGGCTGAAAACCTAGATTGAGAGCTGACTCGAAGTCAGTGTTCCTTTGCAAAGTAAGAAGCACGGATGACAGGCTTCCAAATGACCACGTGTAGGTAACATGAGTAGTATGTGGACTGTAAACCTAAACTCGCGGGAAAAGGCGCCTAAACAAGGGCCAGATTGTGATGGCGCCAACAACATGAATCATCATACTCAGGGTGGCTGGAAATCCATTGGTCTTAAGTTTGCGAAAATCCTGCAGCGCCAAAGAGTAAGAACCGGTCTAGAAAGCAAGAGGCAGGTTAATGGGCGAGCGCAAAGCTTCGTAACGTGGCGCAAATACACGCTCATGAATCATCATGTTGTTCGTTAGGAAAGGAGACATGGAGGAGCTGTTCTACCAAACATGCTAAAGCACATATCTTTATGCTGCCTCAATCTAACTGGCCCGTTGCATCATATGTACGGTAGGCAATCGGGCCAGGGGCTCTGGAACCGCGGGTAGATTGCGGATGTATTGCAATAACCCCAGGTGCTTCCGGTCGGGACGCAGATATGGTGACCAAAAGAAGTGATACTAGCCAGAATAGAGGTGTCAGAATAGCAAAGCCCGAGCAGCGCAGGCAATTCTTGGGGGGTGGAATGGGCAAAGGCACACCCGCCCCACTATCAAGGTCGCACTGTCCGCTCCGCCGTCTTTCCGCACGCCTTCGCACTTGGCATTCCTCTCCACACACACCCTGCCCTTCCAAATCTTTGGCTCCGCTCACACTTCATCCACAGTAGTGGGGGTTCTGGGAACCCACTCACTGTTCGCTGTACGTCCGATGGCAGATCCCCCGAAGCTTCTACATGGGCCGAATTGCTATTTGTTCCCCCCATGCCGCACTCTACGCCCGCTTCGACGCCCAGCTTTTAAACATATTCAATACACTTTCGTGGCAACGCCCCCAAAAAACAAGTTTTTTTCCCAGATTTTATTCAACCCACCAGTATAAGGAAACGCTCAAATCACAGACATTATCGGCTTTCGTACGCTGGAACCTCCTTGCCCAAACATCATCAGACCATCGCCATCATGGAAGAAGATGCTACAGCCCACCGACGCGGTCCCTGGTCTGGACACGAAGACGATTATCTTATGCAGCTCGTTAATCAACATGGACCACTCAATTGGGTTCGCATTTCCACCACGCTTGGCACCCGAACTCCCAAGCAATGCCGCGAGCGCTTTCATCAAAATCTGAAGCCGTCGCTAAACCACGAGCCTATTACCGCCGAGGAGGGAATTGAAATTGAAAGACTGGTCGGGGAACTCGGCAAGCGATGGGCAGAGATTGCACGTCGACTACACGGCCGCAGTGACAACGCTGTCAAAAACTGGTGGAACGGCAGCCAGAACCGCCGCAAGAGATATGATCGCCGCCGTAATGCCAATGCGATCGGTAGTGAAGAGTACTATCGCCGATCTGCTTCAATCGGTGGTGCACCCCCTCAACTACCACTGCCGAATCCTATGCAGTCTCCGATTGAGCAACACCGCCAGCATGTCCCTTGGTCGGATGCACCTCTACCGTCACCTTGCTCGTCTGAGTCGCCCGACGCTGACGGTTATCACTACACAACATCTTCGCCTCATCGAACTGCCAACCTCTCACGTCACATCAAGAATGAGCTGCCTCCAATAAGAACTTTGTCTGACGGACATCACGTCGGCCCTATGCCCAGTGGTGCTCTGCCAGGCTTTAGCTCCTTCGATCAACAGATGGGCGATAACGATGCGCACAGGCGGCAACATCTGCTTACAGCACCGAACTCTCCGGTTCAACCGCAGCCGGTTCCCGACAAGGTACGAGATTCGAGAATTCCCGTCTCGTCTCTACTGCACTGAGAACTCGAGCCGTCGCGGATGAGATGAAGAGCGACAAACATTGTTTTACTGGCTCGCATCGCGACGGATGAACGAGATACTCGTTCAGCGTGAGCGCACGCATGAACCTCAATTATCTTGAGAGAGGCTCGGACCTATTCACCACACTATACCCAAGTCAAAAGCACTACTACTATTGACCTCGGTCTGCTTTTTACGTTTTGAAGCCAGTGATTCAATACGTCAATCGCTTTTACGGAGCGGAGGCGCGAAATCTAATTTTGTTTTCTTTTTTGAAGAGCGTGAATTTTTGCAAAGCGACTTGGGTTTTTTTCACGGCTTTACTTCTTCCAATTTTGAATGGTTGGGGCACTGGTAGGCCGTGTATTGTATGTGTATGATCGAACTGCGCCAGAGTCCAGGATGAGTAGCACGCAGATAGAAGAAGCAGCCTTCATAGGCACATCAGTACTATCAATGAAGATATTTGGTTGTGGGAGTCATTGTGGGAGCGCGCAACTAGCTGTGCATGCAGTTCCAGGTGATACTCAATCAAGAAATGGCCCAGAGAGCGCCAAGTGGGCTGTGTGGTGAATCATCAGTGATCACGGCCAAGAAGCTATACCGTGGGCGGCGGGTCGAGCCGCGAACAAACTCAAGGAGGTGGCGGCTGCCAGCACAATTGGCTTGGTGAGATTTTACTTTTTCCTGATTTTAACCTTTACCCAGTACTCCGTACTTTGAGTGGCTTTTCAGCACCACACGTACTATATTAGTACGCGGGCTGCGTGGTTTCGCAAGAGGACGTACTTTTCCTTTGGTTGATGGTCGTGGTAGGCAATTGTACCAGTACTAAAGTCTGCTAATAAATTATGAACTGACTCACTATTTATTTAACTTTACCTGTCAGTTGTTACTTTGGCATTGCATACCCACTGATTTGGCCGGTATCAGTAGTTAAATACAAAGTGGCAGGACCAGACCAGCAAAGGCTCCACTGCACCGGTCAGAACTTTCTCGTGGCCCTCGGGTCCAGTGCGTAACAAAGGTGCGCGCAATCACCACCTATTCTGGCCCTACAATTTTGGGTGAGCGACGCGGGGCAGATGAATATATTTGGAATGCATTGTCATTAGGTAGTGTAGGCGCCACGAGGTTGTGACATGGGACTGGATGCAGGCGCGGGATCGACGACTGAGCACCGGGCAGCCTGAGCGCCATAAGTCGGCGAGCGGCAGTCTTGACACTTGGCTTGTTAGTACCAGTTGTCGGTCAGTCGTCGTCTTGATGTGCAAGAACGGGGAAGATGTCAACAAAGACGCAAAGTAGAGAAAAAAAGATAGGCGAGAGCTGCCGGAGTATGTACATGCACTGATACATCGACGTTTGACATTGTCCACGGACATCTGTCTCTCTCGCTCGCTGTCCACCTTGGTCGGCAACGTCGCCCTCTATTCAAAGAAACTATGAAGAAGTGCGCGAGGGCGGACGCGTTTTCCTGATCGATCCCTCACTGATAATTTGGCCAACAAATAGGTAATTTTGGTCAAATAACTAGTTATTGCCCTGGCCCAAAGGGCCTCCTTGCACATGTACCAAAGCGGGACTGGATACCATCCCGGTGCTGCTGAAGGGGGAAGCGGAGAGGGTATCGCCCCAGTACTAGTACCAGGTAGCTGTGCGCTGCCGAGAAACTTCGGCTCGTGCAACGGCACCACCTGAATGACTTATGACTGGGAGAAGTAATTTATGGCAAATAACCCTATTTTACTGGTAGATTTGTGGTCTGACAATCCACCTACCAGTATGAAGTAACTCCTTGGCCCTGGTCGCACCGTTGAAGTCTGGTCGCACCCGTTGAAGTCTGGTCGCACCCGTGGAAGTCTGGTCGCGCCCGTTGAAGTCCGATAAGGATCGGGGACCTTGTGGCTTTCCTGCAGCTTCTGGACCTCGGCGTCAAATGACGAGCTAGCAAACACCTCTGTGCCGGCGCATTCTGCCAGGTTTGCAGGTGTACAGGCATGCTACTTGTTGAATGATGAAATACTGCAGACAGCTGTGAGCTAGCACAGTTCTGCAAAACATTGGCCTCCTAATCAATCGGCTCTGAACAAATGGCACCGTCAAGCACTCGAGCAGTAAGCCAGTGGCATGGCGTACAAGATGCAACGGTCCCGGTCTAATGAGTACTCCATCCCGCCAACAACTTCGTCATGTCGTGATCCAAGTTCAAATAATAACTAGGGACCATAATGAAAGTGAAAGCGGAAAAATATACATGATCAAGAAGCTAGTGTTACGACCCTACGACCCTACTTTGCCTACTTCTACCCACTGCGCGGGCTACACGTAGCCAAGCCTGTGGCTAAAGGGGGGCAAGGGGGCTGCGACGAGCCCGCTGGATGCTGCCCAAAGACGATGGGCCCTACCGGTATTGCCCTTATTTGGTCAAATAAATAATGCTGGCTACTGCGCACTTCAGAATTGCTAAATACTGTTAATAGCTCGCGACAGGGGATCTGGGTCCATGGCATATGATTGACAGGCCCGAACCATGTTCATCAGTGGTTGCTGTCAGTCCGCTCCTGGGCACACTTGTGGATGCAATCAGCCAACGCTGACAAGGGCCATCTCGGGGAAGCAGCTATTATTGTATACGAATCTCTAATTGGGGTCGGAAGGTGGATGTGATCTTGTTCTTGAAGGTGATGATGCCGCTTTTCTCGGGGCCGCGCTTCTGAGTCATGGTTGACAGATGCGGTGGTTCTAGTTCGATGTGATACCGGCGGCGTTCTGATATCTTCCCATAATGGCACTGTCATTCTAAGCCTGCATCTCCGGCACGATGATGTCGGCGAGCATAGCCACCGCAAAAGAACGTGCAAGTATTGCATCGGTGCCCTCAAGGCAGTATTCATCATCTCTTTATCAAGCAGCGTAGAGCGTCTAAGCTGGTCACCGCTTCCCAGGCTCACAGCCGCAACGTAGGTGCAATCCAAATGAAATAACTTGTAAAAGCACTCGACTTCTATCATTCTCCGCGTCTGCCGTCGACCTTGATCTACTCAGTATCTCACTCAGCCCGGTGGCGGCTTCACTTCAAATAATCCAAGGCACCGGCGGCTCGCTTCCAGCGGGCCAGGCTGCAATCGCATCATGGTGCCAGTATCGTCATATATGCTCAGTGTGTACATACAAAGTTCCGCAGGATAAAAAATGGAGCATAAGCAGGTTGACGCTGTCACGCTGTGTGGTGTGTGAAGACTCTGAAGAGTACTGAGTACTGGTAGTGGTATCCGATCCGCTGTTTGGCATGCCCGTTGAATATCGGCGGCTGGCGGACAGGGGTTATTGATCCATCGCTCAGTACAGATACGTAGTGGTGCGAAACGGCGACGGCATTCAAGCATAACAGCACTAGGACCTAATTAGGCGGTATCTGGAGAATTAAAAGAGGGCCAGGGCTTTGCCTCTCACCTTTCCGCCCCCATCCTTGCAAACCCCAGCTGAACGGAGAAACTGGGAAAATATACTCGGTAAGCGCTGCAAGGAACCACCGTTTTGCGCCAGTGTATTTCGGTCCCAGCTGCTTGGGAGCCCCCATTGGCGCCTGCAACGGTCTTCCCAAGAACGAAACCTTGTTTTGCATTTTATTTTAGAATTGTTTTTTATTCCTTTTCATTTATGCATTACCTATCATCAGCCGCAACCATATAATTAGTCCTCCGGAACGAGGACGTTGCAAGATCAACCGCCCTCTTTTCGATCACCTCGAAGAAATGCAATTTCCATTGCAACTCCATCAATGCTTTCCCAGTCAGCGAGGGTCTGTGATGGTTCTCGGACTCTTTGCTATCAAATATGCCCATCCTTTTGCCGCTGCGCATGACTGCACACACGCACGATGATGCAGAGAATGGATCAATAATCCCGCATCGTCTGGCTCCAACCCTTGCAAGGTCGGGACTGACTCTTTGATGCCTGTCGGCTTGACGGTTCTCGCATGAATTTCACGCCCCGAGTAAACGGTCTCGGACCCGCTTTCGGGGTAGGCGTGTGCTTTCTATGTGGAGCCTCACCGTTGGCATTTGCCCATCTTGGGCTAGCTGAACGTCTGCATCAGTAATCAGAATTTGCTCGCGCTTTTCCACTGGCTCGTGATTGGACTTGACTACGACGCCTCGTACCACTTTTTGGAGTAAGCCTCCTCGGCAAGCCCTGAGCTTTGGGAGAAAAAACGTTGGGGAAAATGTTTCCGTCTAACGAGTAACGCACATTCATGGACGGAAGAAAGAGGGGACCACTTTAATAAGTATGTCGCAGCACACGTGTGACAATGCTGCACCCTCGATACGGTAAATGTGGGGAAAAGACATTTATCATAGGCTTTTCGGACCACGACGAAGATGCGAGTGTGGAGGGAGAACTTCGATGCTGATCATCTCGTCGCCATCGCCTCCTTCTTTGCACCTCATCTTCGGTGCTCCCTAGCTGCTTGCAAAGGCCTTGGGCTGGCCTGAACCAGGCGCCGAGCACAATGGTGTGGTTCGGGACAAGGGCCTCAATGATTAGTGATTGGGGTAGACAGTTGGTAACCTAGCTGGCGACAACGAGCGCCAGGGCTACGTTGAAAGTGGGCCATCTCCTCCCACCCGATGCACAGAAACGGTGCATTAATATGTCATCCCAGGCGGCCGGAAGGGGGTGGGCGTCCCTCAAGGTGCCCATTCCTGCGCTTCCGTTTCCTTTATGGTAGAGTAGGCCCGTTGTGGAAACAATTGTTCGTCGCTTTCTAATAGCTAGTTGGTGGAAAAGTGGCGATCTTTTTTTATTTTATTTTTTTTATTTTTTTTTTCCCGCGTAACGACCGACCCACGCGTGGCTCTAACAACCGTTCCGCGGCGTTTCTGCGGCCCCTTGTCAGACGCAGCACCGTTGGCTTGTGGCGCTCCGGAGTGCGGCTCCCGACCGACATTTTTCGGGCATCGGTCCACGTACGTAGCTGTAAGAAACGGCCCCACCAGCCTTTCCAGACCACAATTGGTGCCACTGAGGTCACCGTACAGGGAGAAAACTGGCTGACCCAGCCAGCTGGTGTTGGTGGGCGTGGCGGGCATTGCACTTCTTGGCTCGACACTTGAACAGCTTTCCCAGACCCCCCACCCTGGCTGTCTGCCCCTTATTCGTACTTTGTAGGATATTACTGGTCTACCAGTAACCGACAATACCTACGGATTAGACATGAGTGTTTCCCTGTCACCTGTGTGATGCCGCGCCTGTAGCCATACTGATAGTGCAGCACAGTGTTGGCCTCCGATGTGCGTACTCACTGTTCATAAAGACCACTCCATTTGTTCTGGAATAGCACATACAGAGCTTGGGGTAGATGAGCACGCCTCCTGGCACGGTGGCAAGGAGTGGCCTGCCGGCCAGCTAGTCAGGCAGTGATTCCATTGACGCGGCTCAGATTTCAGGCCCCGACTCCGATACCGAATCCTCGCCACAACGCTAGCGATCGTGGCTCCAGATCTTTCTAGGCGGCAGCCATTTCAGTAACTTGGCTCGTATGTGTTCTTGGGCGTACATAGCCAACCATGTTTGCAAATACATTGAGTCCTCTATCTGATCATACATTGAGAACCGCCCAGGCCACCTGTCATTAACAATACCTTTTAATATCATGTCAAATTCATATTTACGCCATCTCGCTAACAGCTGGTGGTACGCGACTTTGTCATTATGGTCGCGTGTTCTTCTCTGTTACGCACGACGCCCAATTTCAATGTATTATATTGGTGAGGTTTTTTTTTTGTGTGTTCTTTATTTATTTAGTTTGAGCCAGTGTCGCTCCGTACTTCGTACGTCCTGTCTCCATGCTGCTGTCCCAGCGATCTGGGTGTACCGGTTCTCGCTTATCTCGAAATTCTGCTCACCCGAGGGTGTGTTTAGCACCAGTGTTCCTGCCGTGTCCTCTCCACCCTCTGCACTAACCACAACCGCCCTGTCTCGCTTCTCTTTTTCCGCCAGTTCGGTTTCTGTCTTTGTGACTGTCATTGTGTTGCTCGTCACGCCCGATGCTCCAATCTCTCTCGGCAACATGTATTCAATGCGTAGTATCGGGGCTTACTTCGTAACGGGCTGCCCTTGTACCCATTGCTGCTATGCGGGAAAGGGGTGGCGGCCCTCCATCCGCTTGGAAACCACCGGCTGGGGCTCAGGTCGATGCTGGCCCCATAACTGGCTGGGGTAAATAACGGCTGGCATGATGGTGATTTTGCTATTCGACATGGGTTATTTACGAAGTGAGTGTTGCATAGCACAGGAACCTGGCAGTTTGCGTATTTTGGCCAATCAAATATACTCTTCGCCTGCGATAACTGGTGTCAGAACCCCGCAACTGGCACTGGCACTGCCTGTTTTGTGGACAGTGTGGACTGTTGACTGGCAAACTGGGGGGTGTTACGCGAACTACCTTACGCTACGTACCAGTACGTCCGTCGCTGGACCGGGGACTTGGGTGAGAGCCCGAGCCACCACTCACTATACCGGTCAGCCGGGAGGGAAAGAGAAAACAAGGCTCGCGGCGGGACGGGGGTGTCGATAAACTATTGTTCCACAACGTGCTTTAGTTTCAACGTGCGATATGACCGACGAATAATTGACTCCTGAGGAGAGGGAAAAGTAACCCGCGCACAACAGGCTTTACATACAGGCTTCTGGTGGCTTTGGCCCCTGCACAGGGCGTGTGTGCCGCAACAGTGTGGTATAGGGTATCAGGTATGCACCAGAACCAGCCTCGCTTCACATCTTTGGGCTACCGGATGTATGCCATTTCCCTGTCTGAAATCCAATTTGCAGAGCCTTCGCGTGCTATTGCGGTCGTCAGCACTCAGGTAGCTGTGGTTTCACTCGCCGTGGGGGGTTGGTATGGGTAAAAGGGGGCGGCAGAAGGCAACAGCGCATTGCTAGAGTCCGTCATGAGGAAACCACCCACTTGGTAGCAGACAATGTACGCCATGTGGCGCGATAACGGTCAGACAAAACACATCGGAAAGGTAAAATCAAAGATATAGACCGGCATAGGACACGGCGGAAGATTGACTAGCTGTCAGCGCGGATAGCAGCCGCGTGTGCCGACAGAATGGGACAGAATCGAGCTGAGCCTGGCAAGCCGATGACTCTATGAGCGTTGACCGTGACAGAAATTGCACCGCGAAGCTCCTCAAAACACATGGAATGAGACACCATAGAACCGGGATCACGGAAGTACAAATTGAGCCAAAGTACGAAGCCCTAACACTGGCTAGGCGAAGAGAGGAACAAGAAACCTTACCAAGGCGAAGCAGTTACAGACACATAGGAATAGCGTGTCATGCGCGAGAATGAGCTATAGCGACACAAAGACATCAACTGAGGAAAGATGAAAAGACAACAATTCAACTTACCAACTTGGCAGTCACAATTCCGACAGTGCGGCGTACACAGTGGGACAAAAAGAGCAACACCAACACCACGAATGGTCACCAACGTCAGACTGTTGTGTGAAATATTACTATCTTCGTACCCGAAGCCACGCACAAATGTACTGCAATTCACCGAGCCCACAACGTTTCGAGCATACAAGATGAGAAATAATGATGCATCGACGCCGTACTGATATCAATACGTACACATATCGCTCGCGCTATCGATGCAAAAGCCGACCTAGCCTAGTCCCGCCCCAGCAGTTGCTTCGATTCCTCATCTTTTCCCAGTAGGCCCAGGCTGCGTATTTGTTTTGCGCTCGGCGCATCGTCTCGTGCGGTAGCGGCCTCAGACCTGGCATACGCAGCTTGCATAGCCAAAGCTCTGGCATGCTGCACGCTGTCAGCATCGGCTACACCAATGGCGGCCCTAGAGCATGACGTAACAGACCTCTTTCTTATGATGCAGACACTCGTAGTAGTCCTCGAGTGCCAATGTACATTTCTTCTTGCCGGAGTCGTTATCGGAGGAGGTATTGACAACGTAGCAGCCCATCACCTCTTGCCAGAAGGAGAAGCAGCGGCCAACGCCTAGAACAGGTTAACATTCCCTGGTGAAGGTAAGAAAATCCATAGTGAGGCGACATACCCCCATGCATTCCATATCCGGACGCCATGATGCTTGAGTTGCTACTTTCGTCGAATACCAGACCAGTTTCCAAGAATGGACGCTCTGGAGATGGGTCACCAAATTCGGGAAATGGCCGGCTAAACAGGAAGATACTAGCAAATATACATGTTTCCAACGGTAAGAAGTCGCGAATCAGTGTACTTATGTTAAAGACTACTCATCGATTGTGACATATCCCCGGTGGTGCCCACTTAAGTACCTTAACAAGTGAATGGCCCCCATAGACGCATATCGGAACAGAACACGGGTACAGACGTCACAAGTGCTTGTCGAATGACGCGAAGTGAAGCTACTGTCCCTGCAAACTGGCCAAAAGAGCAAAGGCACAAGGGGCTTGCAATTCAGACACAGAAACGGTACCAAGGTACCAGGTATGGGCAAGAATATAACTCCAGCCAAGGTGCTGCTCTTGGCGGCATACCTGGCAGCCCGAGGCGACATTGACAAGCTAGCTTCTCTTGCGCTCCAAAACGCCCATGTTTTGCACATAGAAATTCTACTGCGCATTATTCTTACCTATCTCCCAGAAACAGTCGAACCATGCGCCTACACCGAGTTTTTGCGTGATCTTTCAGACGGCCAACTACGAGCCCCGGCCCATTTGGAGCTAGATACCTCCTCGGTTGACATGCTGAACGATGAAACTGCGGTCAAAAAGGCTAAGAAGCTTCATCTGCTTCCATTACGCAGAGAGAATGCAGAAAACGGCAAAAGCGACGATCTTGTCCGAGATTTCATTTTCCAAAGAGCGTACAGAATCAATACAGAAGTGGGTGCCCTGTCGCAGCTCCCGGATCTTCTCCGGCCATTCCTTGACAAAGACCCTTATATAAATCACTGGGCTGCATCTACGGTGTTGCCGTTCGTGAGACGAAGCTGCGAGCACCACACAAGTGATTCATTCGTGTACTCTCTGTCTGAATTTGAAAATTTACCAGACCGGACCGCGGCGATATTCCTACTTCCTGACTCTACTGAAGAAGATGGAGAGGCAATTGGGCGAGATCTCCGAGGTTTGATTGCACCATGGCTGCATAATGAAGGGCGCTGGAAACATGAGAATGTACCAGAGAGCGGCATCGGGATAAGCTGTCCGGGGTGGGAGCAAGTTCAAGATATTATACTTTCATGGGCAACGAAATCATGGACTAGTGTGTCTAGTGCAATCTACCAATGGGAGGGACCACGCGACATATATTTCGGCGAAAATCTCACGATGAGCCTTTCCGAGGATCAAGTCCAATATCTGCTGAAAACGTACGCTACCACGGCTGTTGCCTGTGTATACAGCGTCACTGAGTCAAGCGAGGACGCTCTACAAAGCTCATATAGAGTGTGCTGCGTAACGCGCAAGAGACTTGACGACGCGGAGTCATTTTTCACCCTGGAGGAGATCATGTCAGACTTCTCGCTCCTGCCAGCCTTCAAAACGATATTCAGCGGCGACCCTTCAATGTCCGCCTTTATGCGCCATGACTTGCTGAAGACATCAAACCCCCTCACTTCAGCAACGCCAGAATCTCTGAAACTGATTACGGCGCTCACAATCAGTGCGTTTGTTTCCACGAGCTTGGGTGTGCCATGGTCTGTGCGGAAAGCGGGAGACTTACTGTTCATGGGGGATGAGAGAGAGCAAAAAGGGGAACTCAGCAAATTGCTTCGAGCTATAGCCGATCAAAATCTACGCAATGATGATGCCTGTTGGAAGCGTTCAAGAGAAGCCATCCTGTGGCTATCTAATTGGGGGTTGAAAGCCAAAAATACAGGACTGTCGTCGCACAGCTGTGGGCCCCTGGGCATGGTCTCCAGAGACCATATCGAGACTGAAATTCTAAAGACTTTGCTTTCCAAGTCAAGTATGGCGGTTTCCTGTCTGGTAAATGTGTATACATACGCTAATCTCGCAGTAGGATACTCCTTATCAAAGGAATTGTATGAAAATGTCAAAGAGCCGCCACTGGCTCGAGATGTGCTCCAAGATGCTGTCTACTTTTCTGCTCTGAATGCTTTTGACAATGCATCAAATCCTAATAGAACTCGCGGCGGGCTGAAGAAATGCGACGAGATGTGAGTAAATGCCCATGTTGGGTGTTATATTTTTCGCTAATACCATTGTAGAATCCATACGTTTTCATCTATGCTAGGGAAGTCTTCCCCGACAGTCAAACGGGTAGAGGCTCTCCTAAGAGCTAGCCACGCGCTGAGCGACTACCGTCTTGTTCTCAAGCAGGGCGAACCCTTCAGTCCGGTTGTACTCCGGGTACACTCTGACCCGATCATCATCATAGAGAAGGTGCTGAACCAAAACCCGAAAGCCTATACACGCCTACAGGAGTTTTTGGAAATGGGAGCCAACATGGTGTATGCTGGCTTGACTTCACCTGGATCGTCAACCAGGCCAGCAGTAACGTCGCTAGATGTTGAGCGGGGACTATTTGTTGCCGAAAAGCGAATAGTGGCCATGTGTATTGAAGCGGCGTTGAATGAGGAAGACTTTGAAACAGCTTACTCGTATGTTGTGAGCCGAGTTGGGAAGGCAACGACTACCAGACTGGATCAAGCTGTTACAATGCCCGACGCCTGGTCTTGGGCGGCAGCATTGAAAGCCGGGCAGTACATTCGGACAGAACGGTCACAACAGCCTACTCACCTAGGAACAGCCAGTGGCAATCTTGAAATAAGGCATCTTGAACAGAGAATCGAGTGTCTGGCTACGGCAATTCGCGCTGCTCCCCCGGCAGAACTCCAGCAGATATTAAAGAGCTTCAGGAGATGCGAAGAGCAGCTAGATTCAGCAATTAGGGAAGAAGCTGCAAATGAGGCGGCATGGGATGCTGCGGGAGACTTCAGCGCATTGCCAGGTAACTTCGACCCCACGGTGCAGCGACCGGCCCAATCAACTCGCAACATGACTGCTAGTACAGCGGCAAGGCAGGGAGAGGAGGCACCAATGTCGCTGTTTGATTTGTCTCGAGCCACTGCAAGAATCGCGCAACGAAACTTCACTGCTCTGCCCAGTCTTCAAGGTACGTCATTGACCGCCGAAAACCATGCTCCATCGCAAGAGCAAACCGAATCTCGTACAAGGAAACGGGATCAACTTCGAGAAGTTGCCACCGGGACGCTTGTATCTGGTGTCGGTTGGCTACTTGGTGCGCCTGTTAATGGAGGGAGCGTCGGTAAAGAATGATATATGATACGAAGCAATACTGTATGAATCAATATACGCCTGAAACGCAGACGATTACCTCAGCGACCGACAATGTAGCCGTCTTGAGTGGCATCGTGACGTCAAAGCCACTCGAATTTTGACCAGGATCGCCTTGAACCAAAGGGTTTGATCCAATAATTGTACGGGTGGAGCGACGAGATGACTCTGAAGCAGACTACACTCATAACAGGACCAGCACAAATGAGACCACGAACTCGCCACCGAGCGTATTGGCGAGCGGTCGGGAGTCATTCGCATTACTACGGAGGATTGTTTGAGCCACAAAAACCTGGCATGGCCGAGTCGACTACGAAGTGTGTGGCACGAGAAGAGTGGCCTAGGTAGAAAGAGGCAGTATGGTAACGACCCGATGAGAAGCACGCAGCGAGTGAATGGCCACTCCGTAGATTCACCCAATTCCCCGGGAGATCTTTTTTTCGGGCGCGAACAGGACCACAGCCACACTCTAATGGTATCATCACTTACCTTACTCAATTAGAAATTTGGCGTATTGATCAATTGACAGCCTTGTCACCGCGCAACGTCTTGGCTCATCAAAGCGTCCGCGAGAGCGGCATCTCAGTGGTGAACTTATCAGATAAACCAACGCTGATGTGAGGGCGGCAATGAAAGTGTGCTGCAGTGCTGTGGGTAGATAATGCCACGAAGGAACCGAGTATGCGGAGCTGCTCAGAAATCCGTCGGTGGCAAAGTCAATAGCCGCCATAACGTGTGCAATGTTGATGACGAGCAGATCAGACAATGGCGGGGGTTTACGGTATTTGGGTCGGTTCCAGCCCATGTGTACATCTTGATGCGTGCTGTTCATGGGCTGTTTGATGGAAGCTGCGAGGGTCGACAACCCCAGACCTGACAAGGCGTAGTGAATGGAAGTTCAGAGTAGAAAAGAGTTAATGGCGTCTTAGTCGGATTTTAATTGGCCCTTGGTTCACATGGCGACATATCCAAGCCGACGTTTTCTGAGCCGTAGTTGTAAAAGCTATTAAAGACGCAGTCGCAGAATGCGTGGGTGATGAAGAGTTTTGATTTGCAAAGTCCGAAAGCTGCCAATGTGGTGCACATGTATTCCCGTTGTCGCACAATTGACAAGCCCAAACAAGTACCAATTCTTGGTTGAAGTCGCGAATTATCGAAATTTCTCCTCTAGCCGTCGCAAAGCGAAGAAAACCCCTGGATAAGTAGTTTCTCGACCAGAAACACTGTTGACCGTAGCGTTCGCACATGAGTGCGCGAGAGATTGAATAACAAATGAAAAGAACGACAGAACAGAAGGCTTTGAGCACGAGCAGTCCAGAGGATAAAGAAAACTATACAGGGCCTAGATCCGGCGGGGAGAGCGATACGGATGGTTCGAATAGCTTACCGCATCGTGGCGTCAGCACCTATAGGTAGTTAGCTGCTGTCAGTCGAGGAATTGATCACTAATTCAAACCTCCGTATTGTTCTCGGGGCTCGGAGCGCGACGCGGAATCGGCATATCCGCCAGAGCCTCCCGCAGCAGATTCACGAGGGCGGCCAGACTCACGGTCACCTTGGCGATCGTATCTCTCACGGTCATAGCCACCAGCACCGCCTCGCGGTCCATGGCGGTCGCGGTCATCGCGTCCGCCGTGCCTCTCGCGGCCATAGTTTTCATCGCGGTCCCGGCGGTCGTAACCGCTGCGTTCGTAGTCGCGTCCATACCCTGCTCGCTCATCATGGCGTCTGTCCTCACGATAGCCGCGGTCGTAGCCAGAGCCAGAACGGTCATAGGAGCGATCATAACCACCACGGTCATCATAGCGGCGCTCGTAGCCTCTGTCATAGCCACCTCTGTCATTGCCGCCTCGCTCGTAGCCGCGAGAACGATTTCCGTCATCACGACCGTAGCCACCGCCATAACCTCCACGGCGGCGATCATCAAGACGGGGGCGCGGGTCTACTTTCGGATTAGCAAAGATAGCTGATTGATGGCTGGGACGACGACGAACCTCTCTTGGGCGGACCAAAGTATTTGCCAGGCGTAGGAGTGCGCGGTCGGGCTCTGCGAGCTTTCTCGATGCTCAAAGTGCGACCTTCAATCACTTCTCCCTGCAGGCCCTCCCTGGCGGCATCCGCCTGCTCCGGAGTGACCATCTTGACGAAACCGAATCCACGCGATTCCTTGGAGTGAGGATCCTTCATAATCTGACATTTCTCAACGTCACCGTACTTCTCAAACATCTTTGTAACCTCGGCCTCTGACAGACGCGGGTGAATTCCAGTCACAAAGAGGTTAGACCCGGGGTTCACTGCACCGTCGTCGTCATCCTTGGGAGCAGATGTCTCCTTCGAGCCGCTATGGCACAATGAATCAGCACTGATCGTCGCTTGTTGGCTGAAGTATTGGAACAAACCTATCGGGATGCGCTGTAGGCGATGCAGAGCGGCGACGCCCGGTGTCGTTTTCATCTCGACCAGGTCGTGGGGAAGCACTCCTGTTGTCACGCTCATAGCGAGGTGCCTCGTCTATGCGAAGAAAAGCCAGTTAACAATTATTTCACCGCGACAGAGAACCGGAAGACTTTACCGTCGTAGCGATCGCCATTAGGCGCCTCATAATCCATTGCTGCACTTGCCATCTTACTTATGCTTTTGAAATAGATGAATTGAAGTGACAGGAGATGGCTGAAAGCTGCGGTTGTTGATGTTTGCAGGCAGCTTGGCGGCATGCGAGAGGCGAAAACAGTGCTGAAAGGCCAAGCAAACAAAATTGGCGATTGGCCGGATATTATCCGGAGACCGCTAATTTGCACGGTGAAGCTAACGCGAACTGAGCGCATTCTGGTAACGTAAGCTGGCTCTGAGTAGCCCCACATGGCAGTTGGCCAACTGCTAGCCAACTTGCCTGCCTGCTATTTAGTCATTCTGTTTTACTTACGTGCACATAATCACCACGGATACGCTTTGTTCTTATTACAGACATGAGAGATCGTATCATGTGCCTGAACTGATATGAACACCACATATGTACTCTCGACACAATCAAGAACATAACGGCCAGTCTAGGAAAAAAATCCTTCTCGTCCCGCTTCTAAAGTACGTGGTATGTCGTAAAGTCAGGACGTCGGTGGAATATTGCGACAGTTTTAAGAACCGTGCCAATCTCGTGTACAAGTTGATGCGCCTGTCGTGATTTCGAGGAGTGAATCGTTCCATTGACCGATTCACCTGGGGATTGCGTTGCTTGCGCCATGACGGTTTTAGTATTATTTATCAACCTGACATGACGCTATGCCCCGGCAATAGAATTTCCGGCTGCTAGTTAGATAGTCTGTCTTGTACTGCCTGACATCGCTTCACCACACATCTTCCGGATCAACTTCGTGATTTTCCCCGTCCACGCGGACATGCGCATGCTCCGCATCTCTCTTCATGGACTTGCGCATATCAAACGCATCTTCGCTAGATTTGGTAGCGTCCGTGGCGTGGTCTCCGTAGTAATCTTTCACCACTCGGAAGATGCTGTATCCCAGGCTCGTATAGAATGTGATGGCCCGCTCATTACTTTTCCGAACAAAGAGATCCATGAACCATGCATGATTGGCATCGGCAGCTGCCTCTAGTTGTTCAGTTAAGATCTTACCGATACCGAGCCTACGAGCCTCGGGAGCAACAGTAAGGGCAGTGATGTGTGCATGCCAAGGTAGATAGTGCTCGGAGTATTTATAAGCGTCTGGCGATGATTCGACTTTGCCCATGACTGCCATTGTGATTAATATCTGTCGCACACGTTGGAACTTGTTGGTCTCGTACTGTATCCGACAATATTTCCATGCATGTCTTCACAAACTTGAAAGAGAGAAGGCCATTTGGAGTGGTACTGGAGGTAAAACCCAAGCTCATATGATTCTGTCAAAGGATCCAAATTGCATTTCGAGAACTTATCGACATCATCAGGGCGAAATCGACGAAATGTTGTCATGGCTATACGCCTTGACTCGCTCAACTGATAGGTGAAGTATCATGAATTACTGACAAGTCGCAGCAAAAGTCTCGGCAACAATTTTTATTTTTGGTGCTACCCCTCCACCCACCTGGAGATTTTGGGTAACAAAGCAAGCTCCACCCTTAATGTCGGCGCCACCCTGTGCTCGACCACATACCTACCTAACTACCTACCTACCTACCTAATACTTCCACTGAGTATGTATCTAACACTGCATACTCTGTCTCTTCCCCCCCGAGTCGCACATACTTCGACCTCGCGTGCCTGCGTGACCGACTCGACTCGCCATCCGGCGCAAGGCTTTTGCACCGTCAAGTGCTGCGGTGCGACAACAATAATAACGGGCGGCGGCCGTACTTCAGGCCAGGACCTTGGCGGTGAGCGACCGCCTAAATACTGCATCCAAGATGCCAGCATCACCACAGATGCCACAGCACTCGCGACAGTCATCTGTTGCCGATGACCACAGCGATTTAGCAAATGCCCGCAGACATTCTAAATCGTCTGTCAGTGACGTTGCGACCCCATTCCGCAATAGCCTTACACACCAAGATACACTGGATATCAGCCTACTCACAAGCGGGGGTGGCCAAGCCAGCAACGGCATGGGAAACTTGGCGGACGAGCTCGCGGATGCCTTTTCAGACTCTGGCGAAGAAGACGACGGCGTCCCAGGCGAATTCTTAGGCGACGGAGAGAACGGGAGAGTCTCGAAGCTTGATGGTACTCGCGATCGCGGAGTTGACGTGAATGGCACTGATGCCAGCGATGGAGAGAAGACCAAAGACGCTAAGCTCGCTGTCCCCTCCCCCCCGAGACGTGGGCACCAGAGGAAAGGGAGCGAATATGATGGAAGTGAATATGGCTCTGAATCCGATCTAGATGCTGCTGGTTTCACCGCGAATCTACTTGCTAGAATCGATGCTGTGGAGTCTCTGGTTCGTCGCGGCACAGAAAGTTATGGCGGACCAGAAGATGAGGTCTTCAAACGAGTAACCAATAGCTTGCGTGATTTAGGGTCGCAGTCAAGCGTTGAGGGGAATGCATCACGGTATGAACTGTGCCTCTATCACAATGAAGTGCATACTGACTGGTTACAGGCTCATCACAGCGCATACGGCGCTTACTACCCACCTTGCACACCAGACTCGTCAGCTCCATAATCTGACCTTCCCTCTGTTGTCACCTTTGGCATCTGCACCTGACCTCGATACGATCGACGACTTATTGCCTCTGTTAGTGTCGCTGCTAGAAGCCATGCCAACACCTTCAACCGTTGCCTTCAACTCCTTAACAGCACTGCATTCTGTGACAGCCGAACTAATACAGACCTTGAGCTATCTATCCGACACTCTCCATATGTCCCGACAAACTGTTACCACGGCAACTCGCAGACTGAAGAGCTCGAGAGAACTAGTTGCCGAGCTGAGGAGAGACGAGGAGCTGAGAGAAGAGGGAGAAAGGTGGCTTGCTCGGGGAAATTGGGGCGAGAGATTGCAGAAACGAGAATGTGCAGGTGTTTGCGGAGAAGTCATCGGCGGTTTCGAGGCGGTGTGTGATGGCTGGCGTGAACGTCTCCTCGCCCAAGCAGAATCTACAGCTTGACTATGGCGTCTGGGCGGCTTATCACCAAGACAAGCCGCGCGAGGAGGTAATAAGACATGCTCGGAGTGTGTAATGCAAATAAAAACTACTTAAGGCCATACTTACAAAAAGATATTGGCATCACTCTACATTTCCTTCACTGTCTTCAGACGCCCCTTAAAACTGAACTTTTATAGTCAGGCATAATCACATTAATAGGTAAACGAAGATGGTGATTCCGAGTAATAGTAATGGTGAATTATTCAACGTCATTGCACATCTGCTTCAAGCGCAGATCAACTGCTCATGGAAGTAGCCGCTTTGAACAGTCCTCCGAGCACTTTTGTGATGCTATTATTTTTTTCGCGCGAGAGCGTGATATTTGTTGATTTGATGCAAGCTCGACGTTCAGTCGTGCACGAGGGATTCGACATTTTGTTATCCTGCGCCAGTCTACGCGACTGAGAAGGGCAGCGTGTTTGCTCGCGATTCAGTGGCGCTGAGTGGCTCGATTGGCTGTTGAGAGTTATGTAGCCCAGCGACTGGCCCCATTTACCCCGCTACTGTGTTAAATAGCTGGCGCGCAAGACGCGATCTGTGTCGCGCCAATTTCGCGTTGGGAGTACGACAATGACCCATGCCGAGCTATTTTTTGCGACAACAA
The DNA here is from genome assembly GCA_030782485.1 of Beauveria brongniartii. Lineage (NCBI taxonomy): Eukaryota > Fungi > Ascomycota > Sordariomycetes > Hypocreales > Cordycipitaceae > Beauveria > Beauveria brongniartii. The sequence continues at coordinate 117,386 of JARJPP010000025.1, forward strand.
TGGTTTCTTGGTGAGTATGAAAAGCTCATGAAAATTACCAATACTGCGAGTATAATACTACCAAGCTAATTTAGTTTTTAGAACCGGTATAGATATTGCGCGCGGATAGATTATCGTCTGCTATATGTATGAAAACGCTCACAGATTTGATTGAGAGTTGCATTGGACTCGTTTTGTGATTGTTTTGACCCATCCTTAAAAAGCCCACCGCCGCGTCACATCCCTGCATCCCCAACTCGCATGCGTGACAGGCTCACGCCCTTCTAGTTGACCCTACGAAGTAGGTAGATCGCCGCCAACGGCCCGTTCTGGAGGCCCGAAGTAAGTGCCTCTATGGAATATGGAGCATCCGTAACTACCTTGGTACCTACCCCAGTAGATAGGTAGGTATCTATTGGTAGCCTTGTTCGCCTTATGACAACCGCGCTGGAAGCATCTGTTCCGAGGCGCCCTCTCAGATTCCTTAGGTAACTGGGTAACTCCAAGCATGGGAAAAGCTTGAAAAGCACAGGCACCTCAATTCAGTTCCCTGTACTCCGTACGGATGCAGTACGAGGACAGCTTGCCGTGAATCCTCCTGTCATAAGCCAGACAAACAATAATACCCAAATACTGGTTATACAGAAGGAAACTAATTCTGCACTTGCCGCGACACGACACGAGGAGAGCTCAACATTTCAAAACAACGTCCTAATGCATTCAGTACCTAACTATAGAAAGGGTGGTAGGTATAGGTAGGTAGGTAGGTAGGTTGGTACGCAGGTGCTACCTTAGTAGGTACCTATTTAAAAGACCGCAGTACTGTAAGCCAATAAGGGGACGCTGAGAATGTGCAGGGCCAGTGGTTGTTATGGACTTAAAACAGGGTGGCCTAAGCTGGCGCGCCTGGGAGACCCAGCGATCCTGACAGAGGACCACCCACCACTGCCTCGCCCCGTAACCGCCTCCTCCCGCCCCCCAAGTTCCTTACCCAGACTTCAACCTCCCTCGTTCATCAACTCCCCCGACTGTGCTCAGAGTCAACGTGGGCGGACATTGCTTCTAACGTGCATCTCCTCATAAACTCATAGCGAAGGGAATCTCGACTCCCTTCACTGCGCCTTCTCCTTCCTGCGCCTCCGACTGCTTACCGCCAAGCTTCAATATTGACCACCAAACACTATTCGCCCTTTGTTGTCATCGCAGGCTTATTGGCCCTTGGGCTACCTTCTCGCTTTTGGGAGCTGATTACACAGCGATTAAGATAGGCGTGCCATATACAACTCTTTTCTCTACTGAGTTCAACCTGTGACGAGCAGCAGCCCGTTGATTGGATCTACTGGCGCGTGTGCGAAAGCTTGAAAGAGATACCTTTTACCCTAGTTGCGCGCTTTACGACCGGAAACCTCCTGCTATGAGCGAAGAAAAGTCTTCGTCCGTTGGGAGTGCGCAAGCACCCTCACCACTACCTAGTGGACGTGGGCGCTTAGAGGCACGCAGCTCTGTGGACACAACTTCAGCTCGTCGTATTCGCGATGGGCTAGGTAATCGGGATTCAACGAGGACAGCACGCTTTGACACAGATTCTATTGATAGTGCTCTGGCAAGGGAGATGCATCGCTCGCACCGGGAAAGCACGCCAGGCGCCAGCCCACGACGAAAGCGCCAGAGGATCAATGGTGATAGGTATAGTAGTGCCAGGCCTGTTACTAGGGGAGCTACTGACTTCTGACACCTTCAAGGTTTATTCCGAGCCGCTCCGGACAAGATTTGCAAGCTAGCTTCAGTTTACTCCATGAGGACGGCTCGCCGGCAACGTTATCGAGGCAAAAGAAGCGGACGCCACATGACGAGCTACATTTTCAGAAAAGTCAGTACAGACAGTTATGGACTCTCTGCGTCAAAGAGGCTAATCATTTTGCAGCTGAGGAGGCAAACCGAACATTTTCGACACTGCTACGCGCAGAGATGTTCGAAAGCTCCGTGCCACAGGCAACATCATCCCATTCACCAGACAATTCGCTCCCGAACACTTCAAGAATAAACCCTGCTGATGGCACACGGTCTCACACGCCACCGAACAATACTCCGACCACTTTACTCCCATCCTCGCTCACCCCATCGACTCCACACAAGAATCTCTTTACATACATGTCTCCTAGACATCACCGTATCGCTGGTCATCCTACCCCCACCAAGACGCCCCAGAGCCGTCATGGACTGAACCTAGATACTCGGGCGGAAATTTACAGCTTATCACCGGTACGATTGGGAAGCCAACAAATGCTGCTTAGCCCTCGAAAGCAACCACGCTCAGTCAATAAAGTCCCTTATAAGGTTCTTGACGCACCAGAGCTAGCTGATGATTTCTACCTCAACTTGGTAGACTGGGGCAGTGCAAATGTACTCGGTGTGGGCTTGGGATCTAGCGTGTATATGTGGAATGCGCAAACAAGCAAGGTGGACAAGCTTTGCACGTTGGAAGACGACACTGTCACGAGCGTATCCTGGATACAAAAGGGAACCCATATCGCGATCGGAACTGGCAAGGGTCTCGTGCAGATTTGGGATGCTGAAAAGACTAGGCGATTGAGGACGATGACAGGTCACACAGCTCGGGTAGGCTCTTTGGCGTGGAACTCGCACATTCTTACCTCAGGCTCCCGCGATAGGCTCATCTATCACAGAGATGTCCGCGCGCCAGACCAATGGCTGAGAAAACTCGTTGGCCATAAGCAGGAAGTTTGCGGCCTCAAGTGGAATTGCGAGGATGGACAGCTTGCCAGTGGCGGCAATGATAATAAACTCATGGTATGGGATAAGCTGTCAGAAACGCCACTGTGGAAATTTTCGGATCATACCGCTGCAGTCAAAGCAATATCGTGGTCACCGCACCAGCGTGGATTGCTCGCATCTGGAGGCGGTACGGCGGACCGGCGGATTATCTTCCACGATACAGTCAAGGGATCCGTTATCAACGAAATCGATACCGGAAGCCAAGTTTGTAATCTGGCTTGGTCGAAAAACTCGAACGAGATCGTCTCGACTCACGGCTATAGTCAAAACCAAATTGTTGTCTGGAAGTATCCTTCAATGCAGCAAGTTGCAAGTCTTACCGGCCACACATACCGCGTTCTCTATCTTGCAATGAGCCCTGATGGTCGAGTTGTGGTGACAGGAGCTGGCGATGAAACACTTCGATTCTGGTCGGTGTTCGGCCGAAGACCAGGCACTAAAGAAGACGGAGAAGCCAGCGGTGGGAAATTGGCAGACTGGGGTATTATTCGATAGATTGAGCAACCTATTTCGATTGGATTCACCATCCTCCCACAATAGCGCCTAAACACTTTTGCTGTCCGGGCGCTGGTCAACTATTGCGCGTTGATAGCCGTGTCAAGGATTCGCACTGGAAGCCGTTTGGGCCGCAACAGCTGGAAATGAAAAGGAAAGGAGCAGAAAGAGGGCAAGGAAAGGACATGAGCGCGGCAATTTCAGGAGCGCTACGGTTTGAGAAGCGAGTAATGTTGTATCTGCATTATGTTTTAGCAGCATAGCGAGATTAATGAAACATAGCAAGATTTTGGACATTCATAAGTCTATCATGAAGAGAATAACGCGAGGAAGAGACTATTTCCCCCTGAGACCTGCCAAGCAAATCAAACATTCAGTTACAGCTTTGCAATAATCATTGATCCATTGTTGCATTTATGTGGTATCAGGTGCTTCAAACATTATCCGGACTTTGTACCTCGAGTGAAAGGCAACACCAACACGCCCGTCAGAACTAAAACTAGAGAAATTAGTCACAATCAACACTTCGACACACAGCCATCGCCAAACACTGGGCCATATTTGGCAAATCGTATGCCGCGACAACGCCATGTAACCGAGTCGTCACTCGGTAGCCTTTCTTTCGCGAGCCACGTCTCGCGCTCCACCATCAAAACTAGTTGAATTTGCGGTAGTGGAATCATCGAGAAGCGGGATGCGGTCGAGGCTTGTTGTTCTAGCCATTGCATCCCTCGCAGTTTGAGCACTGGGCTCAATACTAGGCGTACCGGAAGCCTTCTTGGGTTGGGGATCGATGACCACACTTTCTGTTTGGGGCTGCATCAAGGGGGATGTGAGCATGAGCTCTGGTGAGGTCTGCCATTTGACTACTTCCGTCTTCATGGCCTCAAGCTCTTTTTGAAACCGCTTGCCGAAGACATCGATGTAATACGTAGAGCCATTGTATATGCTCCAGGCAAATACTACCAAGAGGAAGAGAGTCGATGCATAGCGGCTAATAAACCAAAGAGGGCACGGTAGCATAGTGAGAACAGCATACACGTACTGAATCATCATAAAGGTGGGCTCCTGTAACGTGCTGGGCATCGATAGAACAATTTTCCCGATCCAAGTCCTGGCATATGAACGGCGAAGCCAAGTAAATGATGTCGGCCGACCGGCGGCGATCTTTTCTCTTCGGCGGACTGTAATGAAGAAGTAGTAGCTGAGTTGCCAGAGGGCGTATGGGATGGTGCTCCACGCCAGCATAGATACGATGTTAGCGTAAGCAGTCGCCGAGCCGGGCTTTGCTGTTTTGATTGCCCAGATGGCTGGAAAGCGACCTTGCAGCTTGTCCTCTGGGTAGAGATGAACCAGACAATGCAAAGTAGCACAGGGCATGATGTGGATGAATAGCGATGTAACCTTGTCGAAGCTGTGGAATACCAGAGAGTTTCGCCACATAATGATGGCGACTGCGTTGTTGCCGAATGCAAGGCAAAAAGCGGCTGTAAAAAGTCTCTTTGAGGAGGGGAACGCCCATAAACTGAGCATGAGAAGCACATTGACAAAGTAGCAAAGATCAGCAAGAAAATAATGGTAGCCACGACGATGGTATGTAAACATGCGAATGGGCATGAAATACACGAGCTGAACAGTGTACCACAGATGGAAATATTCTGGATAGCCGCCAATGAGATAGCCACTGATGAAGATGTTCATAACTCCACAAATGAAGGATATCTTCTCGCGCAAGCTGATAGCTTTCGTGTCGTTCCATTGCCTGCCAAGCTTGTCGACGCGCTGCCTCATTCGCTTTCGATAGCGATCAAACTGTTCGTCGGCGGAAGGTACCCGGCGCCTCCATTCTTCGACCATTCGATGACGTGCAGTTTGGGTTTTTGATTTCAGCGCGTCTCTGGACCGGCGTACTTTGTCAGTCTGAGCAGAAATACCCTTCTGGAGTTTTTCCAGCTGCTGCGGCAATGCGAAGTTGTCCAAGAGGTCTAGGACCGTCAGGCGATCCAGGGGTGGGAGCGAATCCCAGTCATCGTGATAAGAGCTGCTGCCAGAGAAGGAAGGATGCCTCGATAGCTTGGGGCTTTTAGGTGTTGTTGCACTCAAGCTGGGCGTGTCAAGAATTGTTGGGTCGGGAGGCGATGAACTCAGCGGTGACGTTTGGCCAGGCTCAGTGTGATGCTCGTCGGATATAGGATCTCGAAATGTCGCATTCGGGTTCGGAATCGATACCGCCGCTGGCTGTTCGTCGTCCATGCTCACGTTTGACAGTGGCAGACTGTTATGAGCTATTTCGCAAACGTGTCAACTTTCCATTGGGAAGGGGTGCGTATCGCAGGGCACGGCTCGTCACCGAGGCGGTCTCGAAAGTAGCATACCTACCGTTAGCTTGGTGATTTACGCTAATGGTAATGGCCGTAGTAGGTCACCGTAGAAAGAAAAACAGCCGACAAGAGAAAAGCCGAGGGGGCTGGGTAGAGAGCGAAGAAACAGAGAGGTGTGAGAGAGATTGCGACAAGAGATGGCGCAGTGGCGGCACAACGTGAGTTGAAACAGGGAATCTCGTCTCTGTCATGTGTAAGAGGGTTGGAAGGCTTGCCAAACTGGCAGGTGGGTTCGTCCAACAGGGTATCTGCACAGCTCCAGAGGGCCACTGGTTAAATAGGTATCTTCTATCTACTTGTTTACCTAGATACTTACCCAGTTGTCAGGTATTTACCTGCCTACCGAACGAGTAGCTAGGTAATTACAGAAGTAAAATAAATTCGGAGCAAGTAAAACATTTAGGTGACAGGTAGGCAGGCACGTAGGCACCTCACAATCTCACAGCGGTGTGCGTCTATGTATTCACCTGGCACCTACCATTTTGGCAGTGGAGACCACTGGCCTTTCGTGCCTTTGTACAGATACCGAGTACAGATTACATAGCGGCCTATGGAGTCGCAGCTCAGTGCACGTGTGTGAATCTAGGCACTGGTTGACAGTGGTTGTCCGGTGCCTTTGCCTGATCGTCTGACTTCTAAGGAAGAGCCCCGAGGACTGTCGCTCAATGGATCGAGTCACGCTATCTATTGACCTCTAGAGTGGCAACAGGCAAGGCGTCATCGTGTTCACACAGAATGCTGCTTCCCCTCACGTAACTATGAGGTAACTACCGCTAGCTCATGACCTCTTGTTAGACCCGTGAGTGAAAGCATATATTCGGAGTAGCCTGAGCGGTAAGCTTTCACTGAGCGATGATAACGGTAACTGAGTAACTTGTATCTGCTAAAGAAGATACTAGGTTTGAAAGTGCTTTCTAAGTTATTTAGAATGAGTAATCCGTATTGATCACGGCAGCGCGATTATCTAGCAGGACAAGTCGTGGGGCAGTATAAGTATACTGACCGACACCTAAATACTAGTATTTGCGCGGCTTGTGCTTGTCGTTAGTGATTTTCAAGAGCACTGGGAGGCACCTGTAGCTCGGTACATAGTACCTACTAACCTACCTATGATGGAGTAACAGGTACCTAATCTGTAGGTACCTACCCTAGGTAAATAACTCGCCTACGTTTCCCCTGTAACGGCTTGTGTTGGAGTGAGGGTGGTCCGTGCACTGCGGCACACTCTCCCCTTAAGGCACTCCAGCCGCGCGACGCGTTCCGCAATCAGTCATTCGCATCAAAACTTGCGCCCGCATCGCGAAAGGTACTTCCACACAGTGACTCGGTATTATGATTGACGGTGTTATCAAGAAAACTTTCGAGAAAATCCAATCACATTAATATTCGCGTGAGCGCTTCGCTCCACGCGTTCGCACACTTCACGCGCTGGGCAACAGCTTCGAAAATCACCGCCAACAGCTTCCTTGCCGGAGTAGACCCTCCGCATCTGTCCATTGTTGCGCACCGCCAGCTCATAATCGCCTCAAGAGACTCTAGCTCTAGTTCGAAACTATGGGAAAACTCAATCGACTTGAACTTTTCAGTATGTATCTACGACAGACAGACTGTTGCAAACGCGAACGGACAATCTCACATCGCTCGCAGATTTCAAGTCCTACAAAGGGCATCACACCCTTCTGTTCGGCGACTCGTATTTCACCTCTGTTATTGGGCCAAATGGATCGGGGAAATCCAACTCGTAAGTCAATCCCACACCCCCAGGCCCCTCTCTCCATCTTGCATCTATCTGCTAACCCTCCTACAGCATGGACGCCATTTCGTTTGTGCTCGGCATTAAGTCTTCTCACCTTCGATCTGCTCACCTTAAAGATTTGGTCTACCGAGGTCGAGTCTTGAAGACATCTAAGATCAACGATGACGGATCTGCCGCGACGAATGGGCAAGCACAAGCGAGCGACGACAAGGCCTCTCGTGGCGACCCAAAAACTGCATGGGTTATGGCTGTATATGAGGATGATAGTGGCGAAGAACATAGGTGGAAACGTTCCATTACAAATCAAGGCGCAAGCGAATATCGCATCAATGACCGAAGTGTCACTGCACAACAGTACAATGCGGCTCTCGAAAGCGAAAATATTCTCATCAAGGCGAGAAACTTTCTCGTATTTCAGGGAGATGTGGAGGCAATTGCATCTCAATCCCCCCAGGATCTGACACGCCTAATTGAACATATCTCCGGAAGTCTGGAGTATAAACAAGAGTACGAAAATCTCCAAGCTGCTGCTGAGCAGGCAGTCGAAAATCAGAACTTCCAACTTCACAGGCGACGCGGAATCAATTCCGAAATCAAGCAGTATCGCGAGCAAAAGAGAGAAGCCGACAACTTTCAAAAGAAGATGGATGAGAAAGATGCGGCCATCGTAACGCAGTGTCTTTGGAAGCTTTTTCACTTCCAGAAAGCTATGGATGAATCCAGTGCCGCCATTCACAGTCACCACGAGGACCTTAAAGAATTGCGACGCAATGTTGAGACTTACGAAGGGCAACTCGAAGCTGCACGCCGAGAACAAATATCAGTATCGCGACGCGTTGGTCGGGTGGATCGAGAGATTCGAGCAAAGGAGCGCTCGATTGAGGATCGCGAAAATGCGCTGGTGCCTTTCGATGAAAAGATACACGAGTCATCGCAGCAAGTCGATCGACTGCAGTCTCAAAACCAGAAAGTTGTAAAAGAGCGAGATGAGCAAGCAGACATTGTGCAAAAGGTGCAGAGCGACATCGAAAGCGTTAATAAGGCTCAGTCCATTTTCGAAAAAAACATCCAGGACCAGATGCAAAAGCAAGGCGGGGCAATTAGCGATGCTGATCGCAAAGAATATAATACGCTCCGCAGCGAAGTCATTGCCAGCTCTGGTACAGATCATACAAAGCTCGAGAATCTGGAGAGGCAGCGCAAGGCAGACGAAGTCACGGTCAATAATCTGAAAGGCAAGTTTGACAGTATCACGGCCGCCATCTCCAAAACAGAATCCGAGCTCAGCAGCATCGGAGAAAGAAAAGATGCCGTGGAGACCGTCACCAAGAGTCTTTCCAGTGAAATCGCCGCCAAGAAGAAAGAATTCAATCAGCTCCAGTCCGAGCGTGTTCGAACCAACCAAAAAAGGACTGAATTGGAAGAAAAACTGGAAGATGTCGCGAAAAAGCTGCGAGAGGCTGATGATGGGCGTCGCCAAAATGACCGTGAGGCGCGATTGAAAGATATGGTTGCATCTCTGAGACGCATTTTTCCAGGTGTACGAGGAAGAATTGGCGACTTATGTACACCGAAGCAAAAAAAGTACGATGAAGCCATCATCGTGGCGCTGGGAAGGGACTTCGACTCGGTAGTTGTTGACACAGAAAAAACGGGCGTTGACTGTGTTCAGTATCTCAAGGAACAACGGTTTGCACCGATGACCTTCATTCCTTTGGACAACATTAAAGTCAACGCCGTGAATACGTCTGTCAAAGGCATTACTGGAGCCAGACTCACCATTGACACTATCAATTTTGATTCCTCCATCGAACGCGCGTTATCTTATGCTTGCGGAAGCTCTGTGGTTTGCGAAACTCTAGATGTTGCCAAGCACATTTGCTACGAGAAGAAGATTCCTGTAAAGGCAGTCACTCTAGAAGGCTATGTCATTCATAAAGCTGGTCTCATGACTGGTGGCCGTGGGCCCGAGCCCAAGGGAGGCAAGCGAAAGTTCGAGGAGGCTGACGTTCAAAACCTCCAAAGGATGGCTACGAAACTGAAAGAAGAGATCGACCGACTCCCTCGCGCTGACCGACGTGGCAGCAAAGAGGAAACACTGCAGATTGAGCTGGCTGGCTTGGAACGCCGTGCGAAAGCTACTAAAGAAGAGCTAGTGGTTTTCCAAGAGAACTTCTTGAGCAAGAAACGAGAGCTGGAAAATTTAAAGAAACAACTTCGCGAAATCCAACCAAAATACAAAGAACAAGCAAAACAACTCGAAAGCACCACTTCCACTGTACAGCAATTCCAGAACGCAATCGCAAAAGTGGAAGACGAAATTTTCTCGAGCTTCTGCAAGCGACTCGGGTATAGCGACATTCGTGCTTTTGACGCTTCCCAAGGCAAACTTGAGCAAGAAGTTTCGGAGAAAAGAAATCAGTACGAGGTTCAGAAGCAGCGCCTGGAAAGCCGCCTCAAGTGGGAGGTAGCCCGACACAATGATACTGAAGCCCGTATCAAGAGAATGCAGGAGCAGACCAAGCGCTTGAAGCAAGACATTAAGGCCTATACTAAGGAAAAAGCCGATATCGAAAAGGAGATGCGCGAAGAACAGGACGAGCTCGAAGCTCTACGGGAAACGCTAGAGGAACATCAAGCAGATCTTGCCGAGAAGAGCGAGCGCGTCAACGAGGCCAAGGCCGAAGTACAACAACGTGGCAAAGATATTGAGGCTCTGCACAAGAGTATCAATGCCTTAGAAACGACGCTGCAAAAGAACAGTGCTGGTAAGTCTGGATTGCTGCGAAGATGTCGGCTTGAGCAGATCCAGATTCCTCTCGCGGAAGGCGCGTTGGACAATTTGCCCAATGAAGACGATTTGCTGCGCCAAGATCCAGACGCCATGGATGTCGACGCTGAGGGCGAGGAGATGGTCGACCTTGCGCTGGACGATCACGGCATCGAAATCAATTTTGATGGCTTGGGTGATGACCTGAAGCAGGTAAGTGAAGAGTTCGAAAAAAAAAACCCTGTATTTTGCAGAGAGCTAACTTTAGTGACCAGTCCGATGATCCGAGCGTGGATGATTCCCTCACAGAGCGCATCACAAACCTGACGAGTGAGCTGGAAAAGTTGAACCCTAATATGCGTGCCATGGAACGACTTGAGAGTGTTGAGTCTCGCCTGAAACAAACTGATCAAGAATACGAAGACTCCAAAACTGCTGCGCAGGAGGCGAAGGAAGCCTTCAGCAATGTGAAACAGAAACGATACGAAATCTTCAACAAGGCCTTCACGCACATCCAGGAGCAGATCTCGCATGTCTACAAAGACCTGACTCGGTCGGATGCTTACCCCCTTGGAGGACAGGCTTATCTTGACATTGAGGAGGACACAGATATGCCGTACTTGTCTGGCATTAAGTACCATGCCATGCCTCCCCTGAAAAGATTCCGTGATATGGAACACCTTTCCGGTGGTGAAAAGACAATGGCTGCGTTAGCACTTCTCTTCGCTATTCATAGCTACCAGCCCAGCCCGTTTTTCGTTCTCGACGAGGTCGATGCAGCACTGGATAATGCCAATGTGGATAAGATCAAAAAGTACATCCGCGAGCATGCTGGTCCTGGCATGCAATTTATCGTCATCAGTTTGAAGACTGGTTTGTTTCAAGACAGCGAGAGCTTGGTAGGAGTCTATCGAGACCAAGAAGTAAACAGTTCGAGAACATTGACATTGGATGTGAGTTCGGCAATTCTCGATGTGCCAGCCATTATTTGCTAATTTTCCGTGCTTCAGCTGAGGAGATATGCTTGAAATGACCATCGTATGGGATCAAGTTGTTGGGGTAATAGTTGCTGGTATGCTCTCGGCGTTTTGATTTAATGGTACTTGGGGGCCTGCGTTGTGATGCTTTGTGTATCCCTTAGATGCCTCGAGGCTCCGGCCAATATTTTAACCACTGACAAGGGCGTATATATAAGTACGCTGGGACTTCAGTAATAATGCTGCTTTACGGCGCCCTTTCATATTTGTGGACATTGAAGGTACATGTACGTGATATTTAGGATCTACTACCAGAAATGAAGGCCCTGGGGTTTCTGTCTCTATCATTAGCTACTACTATCCTTGTGAGTGATCGCTCGGGAGCCTTCGGACATTCAAAGGGATGGCCGATATCTAATAGCTGTAGATGCTAGTGCGCAGTCATGATGGATTATAATCTCTCGAGAAATCCTGCGACAGTAGAACAAGAGCAATTCAGTCGCCTACGCAATGTTGAGATTCGCCAATTGTACATTGAACCTGGCAACCTGCCTGTGCAAAAAACCCATGTGATGATGCGACCCCTAGGGTGTACCCACTTTATTTAGTTGTGTCCATAGACCGGCCGTTCCTAACTATCGTGCATCCCCCAAGAACATCAGTTGAAAAACGCCACCGCCGCCAAGTCACTGTGTACGCATGACTTTTTGCTAATAGATGACGCTGGTGGTGGTATACGCTTGCTCATACGCCCCATACGAAGCGCAGACGCGACGGCCAAGCCCCTTCCATCTACCAAAACTTGGCAACGACGTTGCGATCCAATGCATGGTTGACTGGCTGTGCCTGCATTAAACAACAACTACAACAACAACGAACTCGAGTATCGTGAAGTCAAAACCGAAGTCAAACTTTCATAGACTATACGGTTCGCACAGTCTACGGTCATGGATCTCGCTGTCACATTAGTCAAATCGGTGATGCGAGCGTTCTACTCAACCAGGGATATTTTAGTAATAGACGCGCTCATCCTTCATGAAGCGTATGCCTTGCTTGCGTTAAGAACAAAGCGAGACCCATTGCTAACTGTGTAGTAGTCTTCGCGATGACGACCTGGCATACTTGATGGCTACAAACCCGAAAGATCTTCACAAAATATGCGGTAAACTTCGAGAAGATAGATTCCTGACAGTGTGAGTTTTCCACTCGGTCTACTATTGCACGCAAAGATGGCTGATAGTGGTGTTGAAAAACAGACATACAAGACCAGAACTTCGAGAAGGAAACCCACGGCCGAGTAATCGTACCTGGTACTACATAAACTATCGACACACCATTGATGCCATAAAGTGGCGCGTGTACACGATCGACAAGGATGTCCAAGGAACAACGGAGCGGACAGCAGAGAAGAAGGAATACGTCTGTCCATTCTGCAAAGCTGAATGGTCACCTTTGGAGGTGTTAGACAGCCATGGCCCGAACGGTTTCATATGCCATCGCTGCGGCCATATCCTTACATTTGAAGCAGATCGTAATGCTGGTGGCCATGAACAGTCCACTCGACTGAACGACCAGTTCAAGTTCATAAGTGATCTCCTACAGAAAATCGACAACGTACACATACCAGAGTGTGATTTCGATCGCGCTCTCGCGAAGGCTAGGCCGGTGGTTCGCGACGCTACACACCAAGTTGTGGCAACGATGCCTATGGATGCGAACCTGAACAGACCAATGGCTGTGAAGGGACTGACAAATACTGGCCCTCAGTTCATCTCTGTCAACATTTCCACGGTTGAGGGTGCATCAGAAGCAGAAAAAGAGGCCGAAATTGCCCGTCGGGAGAAGCTGGCGGCACAGAATGCATTGCCATCATGGATGTCAAATAGCACTGTCACTGGAGAATCCTTCTCTGGCGCTATGGGATCAGGAACTACCGCAGTCAAGAAGGAAACTGGAGCCGGCGATGATTCACAGCAGAAGCATGTAGACAGCAAGGCCATCGCTCAAATCGACGATATTTTTGAGACGCTCAAAGCTGAAGCTGCACAGAGGCAACAAGATAACCCTGAAGATGAAGAGGGCTCTGACGAGGACGAAGATAATTTCGAAGATGTCCCAGAAACTGTTAATGATTCAAGCTCGCGTACTTTGGCTATCAGCGAGTCGATGAAGCAGGACCCATCTGAGGAGGAGTTTAAAGACGAACCTGGCTCAGAAGACCACGCCAGAAAGAGGGCGAAAATCGAGCCCAGTACTAAAAGAGAAACAGCGGTGAATGACAGCGGAGACGATGATGATGAAGATGAAATGGAATTCGAAGATGTATAATAGCTTTTAGAAGATGATTCAATCAACGCTTCTGAAATCTTGACGTGCGCTTTCAACTGTGTTTCGTACAGATCTGCCTCGAAATCATGGAGGTTTTCCAATTGGCAGCAGGTCGAGAGCTGAATGCCGAAAAATTGCGGGTCAGCTGCTCTGGGGAGGGTCTCTCTATCTGGGTTCAGCTTGTCTGCCAAGGGTATGTTCGTGCTCGTCATAGTTCGTTAATGCACTGTTTCTCACCCAACTAATTATCCAGCCACTGGACAGCGATTCCTTTCGCCTACTCGTGAATGAAAAATCTCCGATGTCATGTCGCTATCTCTGCCAATCATCTTCCTCCTACAGACGAATTTGAAGCCTACAGAGTTACACGAGCTGGAGAAGAGCATCCCAACGCTGACCTATGATGTCCATGAAGCAGAAGTAGTATTGGGCAGAGTATCGCACAAGCAGCGCGCTCAGTTCGAGCTGCGCCGGTTGAAGGTATATACGGACTCTATCGAAGCTGGTGCAGCAGGACATAACTCTGCTGAAGATGGGGGACCTGCTGGGCGGTACCCCAAGCGCCAGAAGCTAGAGTTGCCAGCGTTGTCTTCAAAAGCAAACAGCTCTGTTGTGAGAGTTCTGCATTTGTCATGGCTAACTGAATCCTTGGAGAAACGTGAACTTCTGCCGATGTCAAGTTACATTGTATATGAGGGTCGGAAAAGGACACACAGCACATCGACGCTCGTCAATAGTCAAGTCGATTCGGGCAACACAACAACCAGCGGCATCCTTGAGCGCGTTGCGGACGAAAAATCAGGCTTAGGCGATCGCCTAACTTCGCAGATTGAGGGGGGAGAAAAAGCAGAACAACATATGACCAAGTATTCGCCAGCGGGTGCCATTGCGAAACCGGGCTTAACCCGCGAATCGACGTCAGAGCACGACATTCAGCTATCCCTCATCCCAGATCATCTTCACACAACTTATTCGTGCCAGAGGCCTACTCCAATTAACCCGCCAAATTCCAGCTTCATAGATGAACTGAAGAGCATCCGAACGATTCGTCTTCTGCAGGGTGACAAGATAGGGGTACGCGCTTATTCAACATCGATAGCGTCAATCGCGGCGTATCCTCACAAGATACAGAAACCTCAAGGTACTGCCTTTACCCTGATACCGAAGCTTTGACCAGCATGTTGGGTTCTAACTACCTTGCAGAAGTATCTCGCTTGCCAGGCTGTGGTAGTAAAATTGCCGAGCTGTATCAGGAGTGGCATGCAACGGGGCAAACTGAGGAGATGCGGGAATCCAAAGCAGATCCAAAAATAGATGTGCTGAGAATTTTCTACAACATTTGGGGGGCGGGTGATACAACTGCAAGAAACTTCTACCAAAAAGGTACGCTCCATTTGTTCTAGAGCAGTTGAGAAGAGGACAAGTTGGTGACACATTCAATCAGGATGGCGGGATCTGGATGACATAGTGGAACATGGTTGGAAATCGCTTAGCCGTGTACAACAAATCGGGGTCAAGTATTACGAGGAGTTTCAGAAGAAGATTGGTCGCGATGAAGTCGCTCGGATAGCGAATGTCATCTTGGACCATGCTCACCGTCTGGACCAAGCATACGAATTGATGGTCGTGGGTGGTTATCGGAGAGGCAGGGAAGAGAATGGAGATGTTGATGTCATATTGACACATAAAGAGGAACACAAAACATTAAATCTTGTGGAGAAGCTTGTTTTGAGCATCGAGACGGACAACTACATTACACACACACTGAGCCTGTCAACAAGAAACAGCGAACGAGGCCAAGTACCACTTCAGTGGAAAGGTGAAGGCAGCAGATCCGGCACAGGCTTTGACACCCTTGACAAGGCAATGGTTGTCTGGCTCGATCCAAAGGATGCGAAAGCGTTGCACCGGCGAGTTGATATTATTGTCAGCCCATGGAAAACGGTCGGATGTGCGATCTTGGGCTGGAGCGGTGAGACGACATTTCAACGAGACCTCCGACGATACTGTAAGAAGGAAAAGGGGCTCAAGTTTGATAGCAGCGGTATTCGCAATAGCGCAAATGGTAGCTGGGTCGATCTTGAGCGTGGTGATGCGAGCGCCGATAGCATGGAGGAAGCTGAGAGACGAGTCTTTGACGGACTGAATATTCCTTGGCGGCCGCCATGGGACCGATGCACAGGCTAGTGGCACCATGATCAATAGCATGACCAGAGCAGGGACACAAGCTGAACACAAAACGGGCGATTAGTAAATTAAGGATGATTTGGGTATGGCTGAACAAGTATTATAGAAAGCCTCGGCTGCGCAATTCCATCTAACACAACCTGCCGCCAACCATTTGACACGGCCGTCTCAAGTTAGGAGTTGGGCCTCAATTACTTAAAAGATGAGCTTGTAACAAGTGTAAGCAGCGAGTCCCTTGAGGGCAATGTCACTCAGGAAACTGCCAACAAAGCCACTGCGAAGGAGTCGTCAGCGACACGTCAATAACGGCAAAGGGGGAGGTCAACGTACGGGACACGGCCCTTGGGACCAGCGTCGCTAGTGTAACCGAGGAGGTAAATTAGACGAGAGAAGGACCAAATACTACCGATGGTGGCGGCGGGGATGGGATGTTGCACACCAGCAACAACAAGGGCGCCGAGGAAAGGAGTCAGGTTTTCAGTAAAATTGGCGTGGGCGCGCTGGGCTATTAAAGGGAAGAAGGCGTTAGCAATTTCAGAAGTCGGACAGTTTTGTTCCAGAACAGCGGATGAGAGCCACATGTGTGCCTTTGCGTACCGCAGTTAAATTTGGAGGCGTTTGGGTTCTTTGCAGCTTCCTCCTCTGAGGCATAGGAAGCTGGGAAGGCGACTTTGGCGAGCTTTCTGAACTTGGCAGTGCGCATCATGTGAAAAGTGTTCAGAAAGAAGGTGGTAGTAGCAACTGCGAGAACGTAGCTGTGTAGAGAAGTTGTTAGTTAGGACTTGTGCCTGTGTTGGGTGTCTTTTTTTGGGGGGGGGGAGTTGTCACCTGTACTGATCGGGAATCTCAAGCGCGATAGGCATTTTGGCGGTGATGAGTGCTTTGGAATAAATGGTGTTGATTCAATGGAGAAAGCTGTGTGAATGATACAAGGGTGTGATATCAGGGACAGGTTCGAGGGCGGGACATCGGCCGCTTATATGCTAATTCCCCCCCCCCTAGTTGACCGGACTCCGGGCTTAACAAGAATAGGCTAGGTAGCCGGCGAAACGCGTGGACGGTGCTGGCGGGGCGGGCACGATTCCGGCCATCTGAGGCCCGCGACGCGGCCTGAGATGGAAAAAAGTCAAAAGTCCTCAGCATGTAGCTGAGCTTACGTCCAGTGTCCTCGGCCTGCAAGTACATAGTCACAATGAGTCAATGGCGCACCAACGCACTTGCAGCAAGGGTATTGCGGAAAAACTAATCAACAGTTAGTGCGTGCGCTTCCCCTGAATTGATGGCGCGGATTACATGATCACGGATGGATCGGGTCGATTGATGGATCTGATAGTTACTTGCTACCGCGACCATCTATACGGATGACCGCTACGGATCATCGGCAGAGCAATCCGTCGCTAGATTTCGCAAGAGCTACGAATACATTGGCAAAAATTCAAGACACGAAAAGAGAAGTAATAAATAGGGGTAAATGGCCTTGACATGTTCTCTACACTATGCCAGGGTCCGCCGGACAAGCATCATCCCGATTCACCGCGTAACTCCGAATAAATCGACCTTGATTTGCCACGTCACTTGCGCAGCCTTGCGAAGTTGCGATGCATCCTGCCTGCCGCTGGCGATTGCCTCAGAACCTTGTGGCCGGTAAGTTGGTAACTATCCAGCCGGGCTCAGTGCCCCGAGCCGAGCAGTGGACTAGTTAATTGACATGAGCCAGGTGTTTTGCAAGCTATAAATAGGCAACTTTCTGTTTAGTTAGTGCTTGTAGGTATAAGCCAGTTGGTAGTACCAAAGGCTTGTCGGCTTGCCTAGCCCACCAGTGCCCGCCTCCGCAACACTCCCAAACTCCGCATGCAGAAATTTAACTACCCAGCAACAAGTAGTTATATCAGCCCAAGCAGCATCTGTAATATGGCGTAACGGCATCAGAAAAGCCGCCGATTGCAGCAGGGCCTCCGAAGCAATAGCGTCGATTCTTTGACACGTGTCCTTGCTAATCTTATCTCGATGCTTTTATTCTGTCCTTCTGTTCTATAATCATCTCATCTTCGCGAAAATACCCTCTGCTCCCTTCAGAATATAACCCTGAATGTGCCTACATTTACTGCATGTAGCCGTTCCCTCTGAGCCAAGCCACAACATCTTCAGAGTCCCTTTCAACCCAAGACAGCTTGGCCTGCACAGAGTCGATGACCTGGCGCACCGAGTTGTCGATACCTTGGGTGTCCTTGTGTTCAAAGAATGTCTTGAATGCCGATAATTGTTCAGACGTACCCATGTTCTTGCAAAAGTCCTTTACGAGATTTTTGAGCATCGACAAGCCAGGCGGGAAGCGCTCACAGTATTGGTCCCAATTGTTTAGAAAGTGCTGCCATGCCACCTCCGCGCCTGTGCGACTGCTGCAAACACCCCTGACTGGAACGTAGAGATCCTGATCTTTGATGGCGTCACCGCTGTCCATGGCGGCAAACAGCTGCTCAATAACCTTGGCATCACTAGTATAGCCGCACCCTTTGAGGGCTGCGATGCGCTCATCGGAGACGCCTGAAGTTTGGTAGAGATTCAAAAGTTGAGCCAGCTATTTGTCCGACGAAAAGAAGACAGTTAATGTTCCATGCAATCAGGTGTTTCAAAATCCACTTGTAACATACCTCAATCTCACCACCATATCGAGATACAATTGCGTATACAGTTGTTCTTAGCGTTGGATGAAGTGCCGACGCATTCCCATCCAGGCTCTTGCGAAACACCTCTTGCGCGGCCTGGATTGTCACTTCATCGCCGCACATAGCAGCCGCCTTTATAATAATATCCTTGAACTGTTGTTCAACATGACCGTCTGCCTCGCTTATGTTGTGCCCAAGCTTGCGGACAATTGGGGTGACGAGCTCTTTTCTGAAATTCTTGAGGCCCTCGGTCACAGCCGCATCTTGAAACATCCAAGCAGTCGAAATCTGGTTGAGACCAACAAGAAGCTCATTCCACACAAAAAATGAGGCCTCATCTTTGAAGCTCTGCGCTAGTGTGAGGAAAGTCGACGTCTTCGCGTAGCCTGCCGCAGTCAAAGCTGCTGCGTCTGCGACCAAGCCAGTTCTGTCTGCAACACCCAAAATGCCTTCCTGGGCGGCCTGGCCGAGGCGAGCTAGGATTCCGGGCGAATACAGTGTTCTGTAGAGCGAGGTATGATCAGCATTCAGCTTGAAGAAGCTGCCAGCTGGGACATTCAGTGTAATTTTCCGGTCTGTCATCACCATAGAGCGGTCGATACCACCTTCGGTGCGTAGGCCGAGAATTACAGGATAAACAATCTTGTCATCTTCGGGTGTGACATCGCCAGTGCGAAGGAAGCGATTCTGCTGAATGGTGACCGTCTTTGTAACATTGTCCTCGGAGACGGACAAGACCGGGTATCCAAGCTCCCGCGTCCACGGGGCCATAACTTCAGTGACCGGCTTTCCACTCGAATCGCTCAGGCAATCCCATAGATTGTCGGTAGTGGTGTTTCTGTAGCCAAATTTTCGAAGATAGTCTCTGATACCCTTCAAAAACACATCCTCCCCGAGATGGACCGAGATCATGCGAAGGACAGAGCACCCCTTTTCGTATGAAATGGCATCAAATATTTGGCTGATCTCGTTGGCACTCTTGACTGGCACCTCAATAGGGTGGCTACTCCTGAGAGAATCGAGATCCAGAGCGTCTTGCAACGAGCTGATAACAAAATCGGCCCAAATGTTCCATTCGGGGTAGAACTTATTGGCACCGTACAAGGAAGCCCAGGTGGCAAACCCTTCCTTGAGCCAAAGGCCTTCCCACCACTCCATTGTCACGAGATTGCCGAACCACTGGTGGGCAAGTTCATGGAGAACAATGTCGGTAACACGGCGTTTGCGGCCGGCGCCGGCATTGGCTTCAATCAGCAGATCAACAGCTCGATACGTGATCAGGCCCCAATTCTCCATGGCTCCCTCTGCAAAATCAAGGACGGCAACTTGATCCATCTTGGGCAAAGGGAAGTCAACTCCGAATTCTTTCTCGAAAAGTTCGAGAGTCCGCGCACCGAGATCGGCAGCGTGACGGCCATGCTCGACATTCTGGTCAATGGTTACATACGTGCGAACTGGAATGCGAAAGAGATTGGATTCGACGTAGTCAAGCTCGCCGATGATAAATGCGGTGAGGTAGGTAGACATAATTGGTGAAGTATCGAATTTGACGGCCTTGCGAGTTGTGCTCGTGGTTCTGGACTGCACAAGGGTCTCAGACTTCACGGGCATATTACTCAAACACGTCAAATGATGATCCGCAATCAAAGTGATGTCAAAAGTCGCTTTGAGTGCCGGTTCGTCGAAACAAGGGAACGCCTGTCTGGCCCCTGTAGGTTCCATTTGTGTTGTCGCGATGTAACCCTTCGTACCATCGGCCTTGGTATAGCCTGAGCGGTAGAACCCAACCATCTTGTTGTTGAGTTGCCCATCAAAGGTCAACTCGAGCTGGGCCTTGTCGCCCTCGTTGAGACGCCTGGCAAAGGAAATGGTGGTCGTCTGACGCTGCTCATCCTGAGCAATTGCAAGCCCTTGGCTTTACAGTATGAGTTGAGTCAGTAAATACTTTTGAAGCGTGATTAATGCATGTGCATATGTTCTCTTTTTTTCCGAGGCGGTGAAATGGCCAATACAATCAGCAGACACTGTCGCCGCCAGCAGAGGCGCAACCTACCTGATCTCTCTACCTCTGGATGTAATCTTTACAGCACGAATACCAATTTCCAGGGAGTGAAGAGTAATTGAACTGGAATCCTCAACGATGTCAAGGTCAATCACAACTTTGCCATTGAAAGTGAATCTGTCAAAATCGGGCTCGAGCTCTAATTGGTAGTGGCGCGGAATGACGTTGGTGGGGAGTACATCACGTTCCAGGGCCTTGTTCGCCACAAGGGATTCGGTGGCTCTGCACATGTTTTCGTTCCTTGGTAGAGCCGCGCAGAGAACCCCCTCAAAAAGATATACTCGGGAAGAAAACGAGTTCCAAGCTTGAACTTGAGAGCCGTCTCAGCTCACTATTAAGTATGACACAAAAACTCAACAGCCCACCTTCCTAAATGAGCCAGCCAGGCACCCCGCGGCGGGTCGCAGAGCATCAGGCCCAGTGACGCTCAATTCTCTGGGGAAATCGTGTATTCAATTACTAATAGTTTGCTAATGTACTTTGCGAGGCTTATTTTACGCTAGCCATAGAGGTATCTTGAGCCTACCGAAAGCAGAGTGGTGAACGTGTCGATTACATACTCCCTCAAGGCATGAACGGTGGCGGCCAAGTGGCCAGGATGAGTGCCTGGGCTGTGGTCAGTCAGGCTTGGTAGCGCTGCCAAGCAAACATCTTGCAACTGGACATAATCAATTATTAGAGATTGTTTGAGGAGGACCTGGTAAGCATCATCGTATTAAAGCGCCAGTCAGATGCAAGGACGGGTTCAGGGCTTTGATATAGTTTGGGTCAAGGGTCAAGGGTCAAGGGTTAGGGTTAACAAGAATATCCATTCCACGCCCTAGCGGCGCATATAGCGACGACGAAGCTCTTGATTCATCATATCATCGTCTTCAGACGCCTCTTTGACCGTTTCAATCCCATTATTGCCCAGCAAATAATCGGCCACATACTTCATGACAAAGAACATCTCTCGACCAGTCGGGATGATCTCCTCGTCCGGCAGCAGAAATCCATAAAGGCCATGGTCACGTAGCTTAATCTGATAACTAAAATGAGCGCTCATGTCTTGGTAGAACCAGTCCATGACAGAGCCAGCACCTTCGTTGATTCTGCTGTGTGGAAGTCCAGGTTTTGTGCTGTCTGCAACCATGGCAGCGTCGCACGCTGGCGAAACACTATACAACTCTCCAGTGGATATACGAATCGTCTTTGCAATACCAGCCGCCAGTTCCTCCAAGTTTTCCAGGTTTGGAGGCTCAACGGCACAGGAATATGCATACGGGAAAAGAATCTGCTGCGAGTAAGAGTGATAATCAATCATCCCTACAAACTGCACATTATTCTTCTCCGTCTGTTCGCGAGCCCATTTTGCAAAGGCTGCAGCTTCAGCGGCCTCGAAAGGCTCCTCACCGCCGTAATCTTCAGAGCAAGGGTCACCCGGCATATGGTCGGAGGAATCGCCAAATCCAAATGATCGATCCAGGTCGTAGCCTTTGCACATTCGAAGACTGGTTTCCTGTCTGGATTTGCGCCAAAGTCTATCACTTTGCCAAGAGTATTCCATGCCATCAGGATTCAGCGCGGGAATGATGACAACATCAAAATGGTGCAAAAACTTGGTAATGACCGGATCTTTGTTAAATTCGGTGATGAGTGCCCATGCCACATAATTGGCTGTGGTAGTCGAGATCCATTCTCGTGCATGAAGACCAGCTGTTATTACCATGGTCTTTCTTGGGCCATCTCCAGCATCCACGCCAGGGCGACCAACTCGAAGAGCAGGGATATCACGCCCTTCCGAGGATTGCCCGATAGACATATATTTGACGTGCTCTGGGAAGATGGATTCAAGCAGCTGCATCCACTGCATGATGGTCTTTAAAGGGTGATATCTTAGGAAGAAAAGATCATCTGACACGGTAAGGGGGCTGGGAAAACGTTCAAAATTACCCTTGGGCCCTAGTAGACGTGATGGCGTATCTTTGGGTAGAGAATCGTATACCGCTCTCGAAAGGTCGGATATCAATGCGAAATGTGAAGACTGAAGCTTTTCCGGAAGTAGGCCGAGGAGCGGCGAGACCTGATTGTTGGGCATGCGAATATCGACGTAGTCGCGAGTGACACCCCAGATATCGAGAAAGAGGCGGCTGGAGGCTTCAGCAAGAGCTTTCTCCTCTTCCATATTGGTAACATTGAACCGCATAACAATCTCGTTGGCGTATTTGTTGCGTAACTTGTCGATGCTGGCCGTGGACCTGGCAGAGTCTTTGGTGGGATGTCGACCGAAGAGTACTTCTACCGCGCTGTCTCTAAGCTTGGTCAAGAACGGAAATAGAGGCGCATTTCCATCGCTGGCGCGTGCATGCGCCTGAGGATTGCCTCCATCACGACCGAACTGAACATTTTCTCCGAGTCTGTGGGCGGAGACGACCGCCAGGAGCGCGGTTGCAAAACTGATTGTCTTCATCGCGAGCCGGGCATGAGTCGCGCTCGCAGAGTCGCTGGATGGATGCTGCGACAAAGTAGGTCGAAGAGAATGGCAAACGACGCGGGGCAGGGGATTTGTCGAACTGCACAGGGATTCATGTACTGGAGAAGCGATGCGGTTGGCTTTCTGCTAAGGAAGCTCTCGGCATTGTGTTGGCTGCCTGGCGATGATTGCTGCAATTTGCTCCGCCGGATACGGCATCGAGGAGTAAGTAAGTAATGTCACTAGTTAACGGCTGGGGGGAAGAAGGAGGGGGGGGATGGTTGGCTGCGACCCTGCCTCTTGTCGAACTATTAATTACTAGTTAGTGGCCGCGCAATCACTGAAACTCTCAACCGCCACCAACTTTAGTAGGTACCACCCCACTGTAGATACTTGATCGATGTTACAGCCAAGGCAATACTCTATGACCATGAGCGTCACAACCTAGGTACCTACCTACCTAAATACAAAGCGTTTATAGTCGTCATAGGGTGCATGACGCTCTGAACAAGGGCTGTTATAAGCATTTTGGCAGATTCATTCGCAGCCATATTTGCAGCAAAGGACAAGGCAGGCAGGCATTTATCTATCTAGGTAGGTAGGTAACTCTAGGTAATTAAATTACCTACCTATCCCCAACGAAGACAAATTTACCTAAAGGTGATATTTGAATACCTACCTAGACACCTACATACTTAGCTTGGTACATACATGTACGCACCTATCTGCCCTAGGTAGGTAGGTACCTAGGTAGGTAGGTATACCTACAGTGGGTGTACCTATTCAGAAGACCAGATACCCAATTTTAGCGCACCATCCCAGCTGCGCGTTTACTCTGGGCTGAAGTCCAGCCCCTGGCTTGCGAAGCACCAAGCTCCACTTGAACTGATTGAATACTTGTCGCTCCAGCGCCCAATTGCCCCAATTGAGAACATCTCGTAGTCAAGCCTTGAAACCTCGCTGTTCCAACCCTTTCGCCTCGCTACTTTGACTTCCTTTTGCGTAAGCTGCGGCACAGCCAGCACTCGTCATCAAAGCTTCCGCGCTGCCTAGCATGCTTCAAGCCTAGGTTCGGCATTCGATTCTCCGTCACCCCAGCCAGACGGCCACCAGGGACTTTCGCGCGCTCTACCATGCATGGCGATCCTCGCGATGCCTTTTCTACGCCGTCGTGGCAACCTGGCCAATGAACCCGATGCACGACAGCAACATACTTCATCAAAGGGCGATGACCATGCCAAAAATTCCACTGTTGCCGCGAGCCCTGATGGACAGACAATAAAATTTGACGACCGTGCCACCACCACGACACAAACTCCCCGCGAATCGACGACCAGCCGGCCTGATACGTCACACAACCATGACGACCTCAATAGACAGAAGCGTTTCTCCGTCCTAAGATTCAGGAACGCGTCCGATTCGCAGCTCTCCTTGAGAGCGAAGCAGCAAGCCGAACACTTACCGCCCTTGCCTTCAAGTACTTTACAATCACCGTGCCGCCTTGTAACCTCTTGTCTTGTGGCTAACGTGAAACCAGCTCCCGCCATCATCACCACCGCACCGACTAACGATATCAATGGACCCCGTAGAGTCAAATCACGGATGAGCTTGGCTGCCGCCAAATTTCGGCGCTCCAATGACATTTCCCGAGACGGTGACCAGCAAAGCCGACCCAAGAGCCAGAAGCAGGCTAGAAAGTCATTCAACGATGCCAGAGGGCGACCTACCATGGCAAAGTTAGACGAACCTCAGTCCCCGCCGCTAGAATCACGAACCTCCACTACATCCAATGGAACGTCGTTGACTACACCAGCTTATCGCCCTTCTGAGTCCTCAAGGTCCGATGCCAGTTCTACCGACAATGCCTTGTTATCGAGTCCTAGCAGCACTCCAAAAAAGACGCCAACATCCTCCATATTCCGACTGAGAAGAATGAAGAAGACACCAGAGCCTCTATTCCCTCTAGCACACTTGCCACAAAGGAGTAAGACCGGGGTCGTCTCGCAGTCAGCATCAACATTGAACGTGGCCGCTACACCCCGTCCAGCTTCGTCGCGGAGCGCCACAACCCCCAAAGCGAACCTCGATGGTATCGATAGCAGGCAAGCCTCGCGACCCTCCACAATTGCTGCTTTGCAGACAGCAGATGGTCGCTCTGGGCAGTCATCACCTACCAGGGCCAGCATGTTGCGCGGCCGTTCCTCAACCTTGAGCTCGCTGGGTCGCGACTCTACTGACGACCACCTCACCCTTCCACATCCTAGGACGTCTACGTCAACCGGTAGGAAGAGCTTTGGAGATTTATTGGGTATAAGCCGTCTTCGTCAAAACTCGGACCTCGCACGCCAAGGAGCTCTGACTCCATTGACCCCAAGCTCCGTCCCCTCCAATAGCAACTCTTTTCAGTTGAGCCGCGATACCTTAGTTTTGCCGGAACGAAAGAATGACGAGTCAGCTGCCAAGTATTTGGAACACCTGGAAGCCGACGTACCACGCGGCATCATCGCGGCAAGCTTGGCCAAACACACGGACCCATTTTTCAGCACTGTCTTACGAAGTTTCATGAGACGCTTCAGCTTCTTTGGCGACCCTATGGACATGGCTCTGAGAAAGCTTCTCATGCAGGCCGAGCTACCAAAAGAGACGCAGCAGATCGATCGATTTCTACAGGCTTTCGCAAACAGATACCACGAATGCAACCCAGGCATTTATTCTTCTCCTGACCAAGCATACTTCATCGCATTTTCGCTGCTCATTCTCCATACCGATGTCTTCAACAAGAATAACAAACACAAGATGCAAAAATCAGATTATGTCAAGAATACCCGCGGAGAAGGGATCTTTGACGACATCCTAGAGTGCTTCTACGACAATATATCCTACACTCCCTTCATCCACGTCGAGGACGACCTGGACCTTGCTGCCGACCGAAATGCGGCTATCAAGTCGAAGCGAAAACCTCGTGTTCCTGATCCAAGCGGCAATACCACTGCTCGCGCGGCCAAGGACCCTATCGATCCATATACACTTATTTTTGAAGGTAATCTTGAACCTTTGCGGCCAAATTGGAAAGATGCAATGTACTTGGAAGACCACTTCAATTACCTTGGTACAGCAGCCAGCCTCAACATGAACGATCTACAGAAGACATTCTTTCGTACAGGTGTTTTGCAAATCGTATCACCGAGATCCCGTCCCGACGCATTCATGTCTGAAAAGACGGCTACCAATCCTGAAGAGGCTTCGCAAGGCATTGTCGACATCAAGATCACCAAAGTCGGCTTACTCTGGCGCAAAGACGCAAAAAAGAGGAAAACTCGCTCCCCTTGGCAAGAATGGGGGGCCATACTCACTGGCGCACAGCTGTATTTTTTTCGCAATACAGGCTGGATAAAGAGTCTTATACACCAATACGAAAACC
The DNA here is from genome assembly GCA_030782485.1 of Beauveria brongniartii. Taxonomy (NCBI): domain Eukaryota; kingdom Fungi; phylum Ascomycota; class Sordariomycetes; order Hypocreales; family Cordycipitaceae; genus Beauveria; species Beauveria brongniartii. Next base: position 143,656 of record JARJPP010000025.1, read on the forward strand.
ACATCAAATCCGGACACGACGACGTTCCTATCACTTTCAATCCTCCCCTTCACGAATTCAAGCCGGACGCATTAATGTCCACACATGGTGCAGTGGCATTGCTTGATACGACATACAAAAAGCATAAGAATGCATTCATTTATGTACGGCAGGAGGGGCTTGATGAGGTGCTCCTCGCGGATAATGAGGACGAGCTGAACGATTGGCTGGCAAAGTTGAATTATGCTGCTGCTTTTAGAACGTCGGGCGTGAAAATGCGAGGCATCGTCGGCGGAAACTATGATGGTCAAGGTAGGAGAGGCATGAGACGACTCGATAGCTCCGATGGCATTCAACTGGTTCAGACGCCTACAGGACCTGTTACCATAGCGCGGGGCAAGATTGACCACAAGATGGCCGAGGACATTCAGATCGCACGCCGCGGATACATGCAGGCGCAGATTGCGCAATCCAGTCACAAAGTAGAGGAGGCTCAAAAACAACTCGAAGAGCAGCTACGTAACGCTCGTCATCTTCAAATATTAGCGCCCATTCAGCCGAGGACAAGGGAAAATGTTCTGTCTGCAGCGGCTCGTTTGAGTGCACAGCTCAAGTGGACTCGCATGCAAATATGGAAAGAAACTTGTCACCGAGATATCCTGCTTCAAGACTTCAATGAAGATCTCCCAGCATACCCGACTCTGTCGACGCCAAAGAGCAAGCAAAACTCGGAGCAGGACGGCTCGCCAACCCCGAAGCCTCCCCTTGTCAAAACAGAATCGAAAGCGACCAAACCCAGCGCGAGTGAAAACGATCCTGTCACTCCTACAGACTTGTGCATTGCCCGATTATCTAGCACGGCGAATACGTCTACGGATAACGGTGTGCCAAAAGAAGTTGAAGGCGACGCTCTCTCTTCCACCAATGCTGCATCGCCGATAAGAACCCCAGTCTCCAGCCCCAGGCCAACGACGGGACGGCCTCAAAGTGGGCAAGAGAGTACACAGCCACGCAAATCTACCGAACTGGACGAGATGGATGCCGAAGAACAAGATCTACTGAGGCAAGCAGGGCTTCTTGAAAGCCGAATGGGCAAAGATAATGTTGACAAGCCGAATACACCTCTCACTGCTGTTTCAGCGGATACGTCAGCCGAACGCGATAAGTTGGAGCGATCAAAAGTTCGCCGCAGTCTTCAGCGTACTCTTAGAGAGAGTGCAGGCCATTTGTCTCATCACAGGAGCAAGAGAGGAAAAGAGCCCGATTCCACTCGGTCGGAGGAGACTAGAAGAGATAGCATGCTATCGCGTGGCACAGGAAGCTTTGTTGTTCATGGCAAAAAGGCTTCCGTCATCAACCTGGGCACTGAGATTCAAAACATGTCCACTGACGACAAAATTATCGCGTTGAAACTGCAACATCAAGGTGATCAACCTCCATCCCCTAGCTTGAGCTACGGCGGCGACGAAGATTTCCATTCTGCTGTTGAGGTTTCATCAGAAGGTGGTGATTCACGAGATCGACGAGAATCCTCAGCAAGTGCGAATACAGCTACTGCGTTGAGCTTCAGAGAGCTTCACCGGAAATATTCGTCAGCACAGGCTGCTAGAATTGTTTCCGCTGGCGGACGTCTTGCAATTCCATCCGATGGTGAAAGTGAGGCTGCTGTGAGTTTCTCGGATGGACGAAGGTCGCCCCTACCGCCTATTGAAACCGAGTCCGATGAGGAAAATGCTGAACCGAACACGAATGGAAGGTCTCTGGCAAAAGCTATGCTTGACACAAAGTCCGATGACAACCCGGATAGCGATGGCGATAAGGATGAAGACAACCGAGAAGAGAGGCGTGACCCAAGTCCAGACCTGGCCAGGCTTGCCAGCCGCGCACTGCGGGTGGCAGATGCATAAATGTACTACAAGAAACCCGAAAAGTTGCGCCATTGCATCCGAACATACTGCTCTTGCTAGACACAGTAGTAGAAGGGGAAATGATTCTTTGGCGATTTACATTTGTCTTATTTAGCGAGTGTTTGGGGTGAGCGGGGGCAAGAAGGAAGAGAAAACTGGAACATATTCAGCACAGAAGCGTGTATTCATAGGAACAGAAAACAAAACTATAGTAGTATTTTATTTATCTCTCCTTGCGTGATACCATACTGGTGCAAGGCTACTACATTCGCTGCTTGTTCAGAATATGCATATCTGAATCGTGTCGCATAGTTGTATACTCTTGCAATACGACTGGTCACATCTATTCCTAAGCGCCGCGGGGACGAATCGAAGCAGCACCGCGGTTCTATTTCTTGCCCTTCTTCTTCTTCTTGGCCCCGCCACCACCGCCACCGCCAGACTTCTCGACCTTGACGCCACCACCGCCAACAAGGCCCAACGTCTCCTCCTCTTTCACGACGCCCCCCTGGGTCGACTCGGCAGCCTTCTTCTTACCCTTCTTGTTCTTAGGCCGGTACGACGAGCGGTCTCGCAGAGGCAGCCAGCGCTCGGGGTCAGGGACCTTGCCCTCTTCGTAGTTCTTTGGTAGGCGGCGTTTACGGCGCTTTGCAGTCGATTTCTCGGAGATATCGGCGGCCGCACGCTTCTTCGTGTTGGGTCGGCTCGGGGCAGCCGCAACGCCCGCCTGAAGCAGGCTCTTAACGTTGATTCCCTTGATGAGGGACTCGACGGGCGGAAGCTCAGACATGTGCTGGCTAGTCTTGTCTGTGTCTACAGCGGCTAGTGAGGCAACCAGGCCAGCAGAGGCAATGTGAGAGCCTTTGTGTTCGGCAAAAAGCTTCTCAAATGCTGAGCCTGCCAGCTTCAGGTCTTCAGGGTTCGATGAGCGCATAAGCTCGATGCCGGATTCTCTCAAGAGAGAGTCCGAAGACGCGGTAGGGCGATTCGTCCAGTGCTTGGCGGCCGTGACAAATTCGGCCTTGGCAGAGTTCTCGTGTCCCTGCGCGCGCATCAAAGACACCGCCAGTGCAACCAGGCCAGGACAGAAGCGAATATCTCTTGCAGCATCAGTGTCTTCTTTCTCTAGCCGAGTAAAGAAATTCTGAAGAAGAGACAACGCTGCTCCCTTGCGGTTGAGACGGAGCTGAAGCTGGATAATCGTAAGATGGAGGCCCACGTCTAGAGGTCGCTTGGCAGCAAGAGTCTGTAGTTTTCGAACAGCTGCTCTGTCATCCAGCCCATGGGCCACAGCAGCCGCATTCACAACTGCCATGGCATTGACACCAGAGTAGTTCGTCGGCTGTTCTGACTGCTGAAGTAACTTGTGTGATTTCTCCTGAACGCCGCTTGATTTATGAACGTCCAGGTCGAGAAGATATGAATTCTGTCGCTCGCGGCTCGACTGATAGCTGAAGAGCTTGGCATTTTCTGCCTTGACACCACCAGCAACCATTTGCCTACGTAGGAGGTACGGGTTGGCGGGCTTCGCTTCGAGTGAGAGACGATTCTGTCGGGCAACAATAATGAAGTCCTGGTCGTCATTGCTAGATGCAGAGTCAGTAGGGTTGAAGCGAAAGGGAAACCCCAAATAGCCACGTTTCATACCTGAGTGACCCTATCGAGTTGTAAAGGTCAAGCGCCTCATTGAGCTTTCCCTCTCGGGCATAGACATATGCCTGCTGGAGCCATATAGGACGGAGCTCTGCTTCCCTATCCTCTTCTTCCAAGTCGTCGGAAGACTTACAAAGCGTGGCTGCCCGTTGAAGCAGCTTGGTTGCTTCGCCAAGCTCACCTCTCGCGATGCTTGCGCAAGCAATGTTATAGCACAGTTCGAACGAATCAGGCATGCTACGAAGTGGCTCTGACGGCGCAGACAGGCCACTCCACTCAGCTTGTGCATGCACAGCCTTTAGGTTGATATTCAGGTCATTTTCTTCGTCACCCGCATACCCGTCTAGTAGTTGCTCGTAAATTTGACCTGCTTCGCCAAATCGTTCGACTCTGTAGGCAACCTGAGCGGCAATATGCTGCAGGCTACGCTCACGCAGGCCAGCCTTTTTGAGTATCGAAGTGGCCTCTTCAAGCTCTCCTGATTTATAAAGAGCATAAGCCTTCTCGAGAATGCACTTGTTTTCTAGTGCAGAACCGCTCTCGGCAAGGAATCGTGCAGCATCGTCGAATCGGTCGAGCTTGAGTAGTGCCACAAGTTTGGTGTGCCTAGCTAGAAAATTGCTCTTGTCGGCTTTGATCGCGGCATTGGCGGCTTTGAGAATCTCATCGTGATCGTCGATAGTGGCGCCACGCAGCAATGCGCTGAGGGCAGCGGCTGGATCTGGGGACATGGTTGCTGTACTTAATTCATCGCTTGACGCAGGGGGTCTCTGGCTTCTCGAGGCTCCGTGACGACAGGGAGATTGGTAGTCGTCGACAAGGTTCAAGTCTATGGTTCGTACTCGATAGCAAGAGTTGCTCAAGTATCAACAGGCGAATTGGTCTCGAAGTGTCCTGTGACCGCGGAGGCAAGCGTGGCGAGGCGTTTCTTCTAGGATGTTCAGCTTGCGACCAGCTTTGGTGATTTTTTGGATCGCGGGGTTGCGGCGTTGTGGGTGATGGTGGGGCTGTCGCTGTAGCTCACCGTGGAAGGCCAGATTTCGGTCATGCAATGCCACTGCCAAAGAAGACATGAAATATCAAGTAGATTCTACTGCATGATCATTTCCTCATTAGATTTTCACATGCAAAATCGTGCGTCGTTATCTAGCGCACGGTTCTGCCTCCATTCTTCAGGTACAAAACTATGTGGCCCTTAAAAAAGTCGCTTAGTGTTGTCTTCTGAACCTATTCCACCAGCTTCTCCCTTTCACGTTCGCGCCTCGTCTCTCCAGAGAACGTATCGGATAATGTACATGAAGCTGGTTCGCTGAGCCAGTCTGTCTCCGTCGGCGAATCTCGCCGATTTTGGTACTGTCAGAATGCATGGTCGCGATCGAAGTGGAAACGCGGAAGTCTCCCTTTGAGCCAGTTCGCCTTGATGTTTGGCTGAGAGCCTCGCATGATGTTCCTGTTCCTTTCCTCCTTGATTTCTGTTTGGGGGTGCTTGATCTATTCGAAGCTGGGCTGGACTTTCCCTTCCCTCTATGCCGATCGTTGTTGACTCTAACTGAGAGGCTTGACATGGTACTCATTGCCTGTTTCCGCGATGACTGTGACAAAGACAGAAGCGAGGGATAGTCGAGGGGCGATGCTGGTTCATACTTGAGCATATTAACAACCCTCTTAATAGTTGCCTCAAGCTTCCTAACCAGCTTCCGTAGCGAAAGGCGTGATTTATCTACACTCTTGTCAGTTACAGCTGAGGCACGATACTCCGATATTGGGACACTTGCGATCCCCGACATGGAATGCCGTTCCACAATGGGAGAGCTGAGCCGAATAGACACTGTCCAATTGGCTTCTATCAGAGCGAAGTTGGCGACGCAGCTGGCGGCCCGACTGAAGACTTTCCCGACGTTGACATGTCTTATTTTGGCACAATTTGCCGACCAGCGACATGCATGTGCCATATGTATCCAGCAAAAGTGCGACCAATTCTCCGAAGTTTCCCATGACGAGATTTCAATGATCAACTCTTGATGATGAGACAGCCGTATAGGAAGATTCGTATGCAGACGAATAGTCATTCGGCGGCTAAAGAGCGCACGTGGTTGGCTCACCGTCATGCAGATTCATGTCTTCGCCATGTGCCAAAGAGAAAAGAAGAATCAAATATTCTCGGGTTCAAAACTCTGGAAAATGCTTATTATATGTTGGCCTAATTTTAGTTGAAATCGCAAACATGTAGATTCAGTTGCTTGCCAGTAAGCGCTCAAGGCATCTTGCGCACTATTAATTACCTACAGGGTGCAAGTCAACTACAGTTGAGCGGGCCAGCTTTGCGATAGTGCACGATAGTGTATTCCCGCGTTAACCTCACGCAATCTTACAACTTTGCACACCAAGCATCTTTCTAAAGCATATTCGCTGCTGATCATCTCCCAGTATAATTTTACGCTCAACTTTCGATTTGAATTGTTGAGAGCGCGAGCCACTTCGTCTACTTTTTTTACTAGCTACCGGCCTGGATCTCAAGTGCCCTGCGGAACAAATCCAGTTGCTATGGATCTGGATATTGAGATGGGCGATGCCGTCGAAGGTAGCCACGATGCTCTAGTCGCGCATGATCCCGTGGCAGATGATATCTTGGTATGATGGATTCATGTTAACCGAGGCCGCTCCTTGTGACTAACGCCTTCGCAGCAACCCGACGAGGTGGACGAGCCCGGCGAGATCGCGGACGACGAGCCAAAGCCCAACGAAGACGCTACCATTGTACCGAACAAGATCAACATAAGTGGTGTTGATTCGCTACACACAGACGATATCAAGGCGTACGTCAAATCCCATTTCGCTCCTGTTGACAGAGTCGAATGGGTTGATGACACGTCCGCAAACTTGGTGTTCGGCTCCGATTCGACCGCTCGTGACGCATTGGTCGCGCTTAGCTCTATAGAAATCGCCGACGCCACAGCTCTTCCTATAGGTGAAGCGCTGCTCGCAAAACCCGTCGAAGGAAGGCCAGAGATTACCATTCACGTCAGGTTTGCGGTAGCCAGCGACAGGAAGCAGGCTGGCGCAGCTCTCCGTAGCCGTTACTATCTTCTTCATCCAGAGCACGACCCTGAGGAGCGCCGTCGGCGCCAGCGCGATACTCGCTCCCGCTATCGAGATCGGGATAATGGCTACCGAAGAGGAAGTGGCCACCACCGTCGCGACTCAGATGAAGAGGTGGAAACATTCGAGGCGAGCATGTACGATGATGCGCCACGCCAAGCAACAAAAAGACATTCCCAATCACGAGACAGACAAGATTCATATGCGAGAGAAAATCGTGGCAAGGAGCTATTCGCTGATAGAGCCTCGCGCCGTGATCGCTCTGCCTCTCCTCTGCGTGATGACGACGGTGATGCCGCCATGGATAGTATACAAGGCTCGTCTCGCAACAAGGAGTCCGCACGGGCCGTGAAGGAGCGACTTCGCACAGGAAATAGATCCAAAGAACTATTCCCTTCTAAGTCCGGTTCCGGAAGTGGCCAACTCGATAGATTGGAGGATGCCATTGGTTCCGCTCACCTTCGGGAGGAAGACATACCCAAGGTCGTTTCTGTGCCTGTGGGCTCCACGGCCGGGGGTTTCAACATAAGAGGTGCGGCAAATCAGACTGGCCAAGCAAGCAGAGGATTTAATATCAAAGGCTCTGCAAATGCCCGCGAGCTTTTCCCTGGCAAGCTGGGCAGTGACAATGCGGGCAAGGAGTTGTTTGACGGGAGCAGGACGAAACAGAGACAGAAGGCTCAAGACCTTTTTGGCTAATTCAGGACTACATGGCATTGTTGATGGATGAGAGAATCTCGAAGGTGTCTGCTCGGCAGTTCTCGGGCAATTTGGGCATCATTGGCACCAAAAAGTTTGATCTTGGGCGTTGTTAGCTATTCATATAAGGAGAATAATCATTCTAAATATACCACTTGCTCATACTTCTTACAGTTTGCCAGAATGTTGTTTTGACATTTGTACCTCACCACCATTTCTCCGACTTTACACATGCAGCATCAATGATGCTGGCCATGCCTGGAGCTGTCAATATATCGACGAAATAATCAGTCATAGCGGGCGGGCCGCACACATATACCAGCGTGTCATCCTTACTGCTGCTGACCCTGATTTTCGAAATAAGGTCTTCTCCTGTCATTCTTCCAAATCGTATATCGACTTGGCCTGTTATGACCGCCGTCACATCTCGAATTTGAGACACCGGCCCAGTAAGAAAAAGCTCAACTTCGCCCGCGACTTGATCTCGACGGAACAGGTCCACGATTCTATTCAGAAACAGGACTCCCTCTAGACTGCCATCTTCGGGCACCTTTGTGGCATACATCAGTGAGACTCGGATGTTCAAACTCTTACTCTCGTCGGCCAAGTAGCTCAACATACTCACGAGCGGGTTGATGCCCACCCCGCCAGCCACGAGGACGATGCGTCGAATCCCGTCGAGGCCCTCCTTCGGCGGACAGATAAAGCTCCCACCGATACGAACGGTTAGCTCTTTCCCCAAAATGTCGTTCTCCGGTCTCCATAGCCATGCCGCCGCGGGGTTTTCGGGCGCTTCTTGGATAGCCAGCTCAAAGTGCGGCTCCGCAGCTTGCGTCGCTGCCGACGGCGCCGAGGCTACGGTAAAGCCGCCCGGCCTCGGGTCACCCGGAACAAAGACATCCAGCCACTGTCCTGCAAGAAACTTCGGGTACTCTAACTTAGTTTCAGGATATATATGCGACGTAGCCGTCGAGTGTCTGATCAGATACTCACGCTCGACGAACCCTCTTGTAAACCGAGCCTCAAGAGACGAATCCTCTGATTGACCTTTCGAACGTCCACAATCTTCACCGGTAGTAAGTTCTGAGAATCAAGTCAATCACTTTACTGGTTTGGCGGGTTTTTCTTCTTCTTTGAGTGGGGGGGGGGAGGGAGGGGGGGGGAGGGTGCTCAGCCGTTGAACCACTTACCTTCTCGCGTGGCTCTTGGCGAGTGCGATCTAAATGTCGCAACTTCGTTGCTTGTAGCTCCATACTTGTATGGCCGGCCTTCGTGGAACAAGATTGGATCAACTCAGTCCAGACAGTACCCTATACGTGGCTCTGGAAAAGACGGCCGACGATGCATAAGCTGTTATCATACAGGAACATACGCAACGGCCGGTTTCTTTGGATGTATCGCCTCCACTTCGGGTAAGTCCTGTCACTAGTCGCTGGCCACGACTAGGTATTTAAGCTTGGCACAGCAGCACAAGGTGGCTCTGTAGAAGTCTTGCAGATTATAGGATTTTTAGATATATACTTGCAAAACTGACATTCAACGTGATTCTGTCTCGCCACCATCTGCATGCTTTCACCTCGTCATGGCTTAAACGTGACGCAGATCAGCTGCTTCGACCTGCTTCTTTTCTTTTACTATTTACTGATCAGTCGCTCTAGTTGCACTGCTTCAATATCTCCTAAGATTCTGTCCAATTGACCTGCTCAATCACTTGACCTGCACTTGGGTGAGTGTAGCCGATTCGGAGGCGAAGGCGGAGGGGCTGCCACGGCATGTTAGTAAACTTGGACGTGGTTTAGTTTCGCGAGTTGAATACGTACTCCTTTGCATCCCGAGATTCTCATCATTTGAGTAGCGTCAGCGCCAGGTGATAAAGTTGTAGAGGATATGCTCAGGAGCTGAAGTTTTTGAGATTTGGGAACGGCAGCTTGGAGACCAACATTAGACAGGGTTGCAGAGCCAGACGTGTTTTGGAACTTTGCAGTCGCCTGTATCATTCCTTCTGTGTTACGCTGAACTTGGAATGTGACGTTGAGGTCATTTGAGTTATAACAAGCAATGCCCTGGCTGCCTTGCGAGGTAGGTTGAGGTTGAGATGCCGCAGGCTGAGAGGCCATATCTAACCCGATGGATGATGGGGCTGCAGATGCGGCCGAAGATCCGGGTCCACTGCCAAATAGATCCATGATGGACGAAGCATTCAACTGTGAGGCCTGACCTGAGGTAGAATCGGAAGTGAGGCCACCTCCCAGAATATCCGCCAGAAGATTGGAGTTGGAGCTCTGACCACCACTGGGAGGGTTCATTGTTGTAGCAGGAGTATCCATAATATCGAGGAGATCTTGCTCTGTCGGTTTGACAACCTTGGATCTGCGGTTAACAGCAGCCTTCGATTTCTTAGTCGGAGCGGGACCGAGTACACGCGATTCCTCTTTAATTTGCGGTGGTGGCATTTTTTCTAGCACACCACGACGGATTTGGTCAAAGCCAAACAGATTGCTGTACTCGACAGCACGCTGCTGTACTTCGACATCCAGGCTCGTTTGATGATTCTCAAGTATGCGTCGGACTCTCTCAACTGAAGATGCATCTGTGAAGCGCGTGGTAAGCTTCATGAGTGCTGTGACAATGTATTCTGTAGAAACTTGGTTGGCGTAACTGCTGTTGAGAATGAGAGTAAACAAGTCAATAATCTCGCTCTCTTTGACCTCGTGAACGAGCTCCTCCTCTTCATGTTGGCCACCCTTGAGTAGCGCGTCAGCATACTCTCCAATGCACCAAGCGCCAGTCTGTGTCAGGCTCTCTTGGGTAATGTCCTTTTTGAGGTTGATGTACAACTTCTGCACAGCATAGGTCTGGAGCTCAGGGGTCGTCGCAATAAGGCGGACATAAGAAGAAAGGATTTGTTCTTTCACGAAGTTGCCAGCGAGGCAAAGAACGCGCAGCATGGTATCGAAGTGCCATCTTTTGTTTGGAGCAAACTTGTCTGCCGCGATACCAATTTGACTCGTCATCGTGGGCTTGAACTCGTTATCAGCAACCTCAAGGAAAGCAAGGAGCTCGCGAATCAGGACGCGGACATTGCTCTCGTTGATCAGAGTGAAGCTCAGCTCTAACGCTCTCCGCCTGATGCTGATATCCGGGTCTCTCAAGCATTCCAGAATCGTGTTTCTATGTCTCTGAACGGCATTTGGTTCGATAGCAACGACCTTGATCAGGGTGTTTAGAGCAACGTAGCGAATATTGTTGTCGCGGTTTGTCAAAAACTTCCCCAGAATATTGACGCCCAGGACGCGCAAACCCGAGTCGGCTTCGATATCGAGAATAGTTCGGACTGCTTCGTAAAGAATGGAGTTACCAACGTTTTTGGAGGAGTCCGTATTAGTAGCAACTTGCGCAAGGATATCATTGATATGCTCGCTCGTCTCAGCGTCACCCATTGCGAGTATTCTCAGGAGGCGAAGAATCTTGACTTGCAAGAAGGGGTCTGTGATACCTGTGACATCATGCTCCGGCGCATAACCTGAAGTGGACAAGCTCTTCAAGATTTTGACTAGACCAGGAACAAAAGAGCGGAATTTCTCCACGATGCCTTCTTCGCCACCTTCTTCTTCATCGGCTTCGCAGAGACTAGTAACCAATGTCAGGCCACAAAGAAGAACACCATGGTTTCTGTCCGAGAGAAGCTGAGTAGCCCTTTCCAAGAAGTGTTCTTGGAGATCCGGCACCTTTCGGCATATTCTCATGGCACACAGTGCAGCCTTGCGACGAATGTATGGGTTCGAAGTCGATAAAAGGTTTTCGATCTCGGGGAACAAATCTCTCGACATTTCAACAGATGCTATGTTCCCGAGAGTGCACAGCGCTAGACCGACAATATATTGATTCGAATGACCAAGATCGCTGGCTGATGTCAGAATAGATCACGTTTGCTAGACAATAAAGCTCACTTCTTCAGAGAGTTTGTAACCAGAGTCAGGACCTCTTGGTTCTCATCCAGTAGTAGACTGGTCGCGAGATGTCCTAGTCGCTTGTCGGCGAAGCGGGGTGACGCAAGCAGCTTGATGCATTCGATCTGGCCAAAGTGTGTTCGCTCGCCTAGTGTGAAGAGGTAGAGCAGCTTCGCAACATTGTTTCGACTGGATCGACATGTGAGTGATTGGACGGTACTGGTAGTGAAGGTATCAAGATATGTAGCATACCGAATGCCATGGTCAGCGCTCTCTTCGCGAAAGCTTGCTCGTATAGCAGCGCTTTCTTTCTGGATTACGGCTCGTTCGTCGGCGATTGTCTTGGCGGCACGCACATTGCGGATGAATTGTTTAACTATCACGACGTAATTGTCAGTATCTGTTGGGCTTCCGGATGTATAAGGGTTGTTGCGGTTCGTCATACGGGAGCTCATCTTGGGTAGGGGGACGACCCAGGGAATGGGTCGCCTAGCTGGGCAGGTTCCCGAAACAGGGCAATATCCTGTGCAAGCAACGCACGAGATAGAGATCTGGAATATCTAGACCTCTTGACCTCGACTGGTCCCCGTTCAAGCGTGAATGCGATAAAGAACAAGCAGCGCCAAGCTATGCGCAACAGTCGGGTTGAGTGTGTGGTGGGCAGGTGTGTCCATCGACGAACGTGGGGCAGCACAGAGGCCACTAATAATATCCCACCGACCGCTCTATCGCTCGGGAAAAGTGCGGCCCGCCCTCCTCATCATGACAGGATTGCTTTCATATGAGATTCGCATACTGCGCCTTGACTTTGGCGATGAAATGGGCGTGACTTCGTGCTTGATCTTAGATATCGAAAGAGAAAGACGTCAGATTTCGAATTTCATGTTGAGCGGCGTTATGACTGCTCCCGAGTCCTCAGATATTACTACGGATACATATGTCAAGGGGGCATGGGTGTTCAATCTTCAGAGCAAGTCGCCAACAGAACACACAGTGCTTGGGTCACAGACAACAGCAATGCGTTTTGGGACAAGAGGCTGCGACCATGAGACCATTTAAATACTTACTTTTGTTTGCCAAAGAAAAAATATCGTTCCTACGTCAACAGCTTGCTGTTGAAGCTCATAGCAAAATTGTAAAGCAGCATATCATCCCATAAATCGGGGTTTTGAGTCTCTTGGCTATTTTGGCAAATAATGTGATGCGCTCGTCATCTTTTATGGCATCGTGAGGATGGAAGACCTGCTCTCCAAATTCGCATTACACACTGGACTACTCCGTACACCGCGACGCTGCTGACAAGCATTGGCCTCGAAACAACTGTATCGTAGAGATATAGCTCATTGGAAAGCTCACTAGTAGGGTCTTGGTCTATTTTTGCATCATGAGCTGAACAAACTCGTTATCTAGAAAAAGTGTTAGCCCCGGTGTGCAGCGCGCTTTGAGTTGATGCGACTTACAGTCAATACGGCCATCGCCGTCCTGATCAGCCTCACGGATCATCTCGTCCACCTCGTCATCAGTGAGCTTCTCACCGATGGAAGTCATGACGTGTCGCAGCTCAGCAGCGGAAATAAAGCCGTTATTGTCGCGGTCGAAGACCTGTGCTTGTTTAGTCGGCTGAACAAGATACCTTGGCTACCAAACGAACCTTGAAAGCTTCCATGATTTCCTCCTCGGAATCGGTATCTTTCATCTTGCGTGCCATCATAGTGAGGAATTCTGTGCTTCTAGTAAGCTGCTGCGCCGGATAGCACCGGCTAAACCACTACACATACCGGGGAAATCGATGGTGCCGTTGTTGTCGGCATCAACCTCGTTAATCATATCCTGAAGCTCCGACTCGGAAGGGTTCTGGCCGAGAGAGCGCATGACAGTGCCGAGTTCCTTGGTGGTGATCTGACCTGTAATTTTGATATTAGCGCCATGTTCTTCGGGTATGGACAGTGTAAACTTCGGCGATAAGAAAAAGAAGTCGGGAATTGACTTTTCGAAGGCCGGGGTTCGATCCGAGATAGGTAGCGAAGGGTGTCGGGGAGTACTCACCATCACCATCTTTGTCCTGCACGAACAGCGGTTAGTGACGAGGTTCAGAAGCCACGCCGAAGCGCCGAAGCGCGACATGGGAACCGAGTGTGTTGATCAACTTACAAAGAGAGAGAAGGCCTCCTTGAATTCGGCGACCTGGTCTTCGGTAAGGGAATCAGCCTGCACGAAGTAGATGCGTTAGCGAACACGCGGTAGCCGTAGCTATTTTCTGTCCCAGCCCCTCACACCGCGGGGTCGCCGACAAGCGGGCGGCGAGAGGGTGCGGACATCGACTCAGTGAAAGACGAACCATGGTGGATAGGATGAGGAGAGAAGAGAAGTAAAGCTCGAGTGTCTAGGTGACAGCAGCGTAGGTTTACAAGATTTTGACGGCTTTTGCTCAGTTGCGACAGCAGACGTGGGGAAAAGCAAAGGGGGGAGCAGGCAAGGCAGAAATAACAGTTGTGTGCAGCACCCACAGGGAGCAAGCACCAAAGAGCTGACGCTGCCCCTCTGACACAGACGCGCCGCCGCTTGGTAAGGTAGGTACCTATAAACAGCTCCACCAGCCTCCCAGTCACCAGAGGAAGAGTATCTCTCTGCCACGTGACAGCTCAGCTATTTGTTGCCAATCACCTGGGAGCCATTTAATTCGACATCCTGAAGAAAAGTTGTGTTGCAAGTCGTTCGCAACTGTCTCAGTCTGCGAGATGGCAGCCCGGCAATCCCAATCAATGCCCTAGCAGGCTGGTGCTGGCTTGTTGGTTTGCTGATGTCATCGGGAAAGGCAAGCAGATAAGAAGCAACGTTATCCAGCTCTGCAAAGCTCTGGCGTTCGATTTGCCCAGGCCGACAGCATCAGATTATGCCAAACCCAATTTTCACTAGATACCTTTTATGTAAATAGAATTTTTCGTAGCTGTAAACAATACTCTTTTCCTGATAAGCCAAGAGTTTCTAACACATGCTGCAGCCGGATCCACCACTTGTTCGCTCCCACCAACGGTTGGCACTGCGGGCAGCGTCATCCCCAAAGAGGCCACACGTACGTACCTGGGTATGTATGCTAACGGAATAACCTACTGCAACACATCCACCACAGTCCAGCTTGGCCACCAGACCCTACTCCCATCGACGTCTCATCCGACAAGTTCGATTTTCAGAAAAGCCGCATCGCCTGCTCAGACACTACGACGGAATTTTCGCGCTGTAATTGCGTCCGCCATGTGGCGCGACCGCACCAACCTGTAGGAAACTCCTGCGCGCAAGCACTCCTGAGTGCGCCCATAATTGCTAACAGACTTCGTTTTCAAAGATATATTTCGTACCGACAGTCGTATGCGCACCACCCTACACAGCGAAATAAATATGGCGGGGGCGCTTCTGGCACTGGTGCGATTTCGGATACGTACTCAACCAGCAATTATGCCGCTGAGGATTGGCGCGGCCTGCTCTCGGGCGGCGCATTCGACGACGATGGCGATGCTGTAATCGAGATGGATTTGCTTCCACCTCGATGGGCAGACGTATCGGACGAAATCACCGATCTTCTTTCCGATATTGTAACAAAGGGGCAGCGTTTGGAGAAGCTGCATCAAAAACATGTTCTGCCTGGATTCAACGACGATGAAGCGAAACGAACCGAGGAGGCACAAATCGAGAAGCTTACCCAAGAGATTACAAAGGGTTTCCATGAATGCCACAGATGTATCCAGCGTGTGGAGCAGATGGTCCGCGAATCGAAGCAATCTGGGACTATCAGCCGTGCTGAAGAGACCATGGCCAAGAATATACAGATATCTCTCGCTACGAGGGTTCAGGACGCCAGTGCGAACTTCCGCAAGAAACAGAGCGCATACCTCAAGAGTAAGGAACCATCCTTGGCTTCATAACTGTCACCTGCTGACCACGATTACTGCAGAGCTTCGAGGCATGGCTGGACTGGGACAACCAACGTCAGACGCTCGATCATCCTCACCAGCAATTGGATCATACATCGACCCTTCGATGCAGGAATCCGATGCCGACAGATCTTTCTCGCAATCCACACTTCAAGTCACTCAACAGAGGCAACTCACATCAAACGACGCAGTTATAGCCCAACGAGAACGCGAGATCGAGGATATAGCTCAGGGAATCATTGAATTATCGGATCTCTTCCGCGACCTTCAAAATATGGTCATTGACCAGGGTACTATGCTTGACCGTATCGATTACAATGTTGAACGCATGCATACAGACGTCAAGGGTGCTGAGGTCGAGCTTAAGGTTGCGTCTGGATACCAGAAAAAGACGACAAAGCGCAAAATTATCCTGTTGCTCATCATATTGATAGCTGGCTTGTTCATTGTGCTTTTGGTGAAGCCCAAAAAAACCAGTTGAAGGAACATTGCCTGGTTGCCTCAAAATTTCGCATCAAGGTCGGACAACCTGCACTGCACATATTAAACAATATTCAATAACCTCTCATCGTGATGGACATGTACAATATCGTCGTATTAGAGAGTTTCGCCGCGGCTAGTTTAGGAGTTAGGGGTATATGGTTTCGAATAATATACAAAAATGTTCATTTACATGTTTTCGCGCTTCGATCAAGATGCTTTATCCCGTCGGCGCTGACAGCGCTCGAAAGTCTTTCTGATTGAGACCGATCACGTATGATGCAGGCATCAGCGTTGCCCCCCAAGCCAGATCGGCTGCTTTCTTCATCTGCATTGGTGAAAACCACTGCCTACCTCTTGAGTCCCCATCACGTTGTCTCATTCGCTCACTGGAGTAGATACCGTTGCGGGCAGCCGACTCGACCAAATCCAGGTCAATAAAAACACCTCGATCCCGCAACTTTGCCAGAATATGTATGCCAGATGCAACATCAAATTTCCTCACCAACGCATTTTGCACGACAGGCGTTGATGCTGTACCCTCCGAGAGGTTCAGAGCCCAGGTAAATCCTAATTGCACGACAGTCCGTTGAAAGTTGCCATCAAAAATCTTGAATAAAGGATGATGATGATGATAGAAGGAGAGATCAGCAGGAATCAGACCCGAATACTCCGTGCGCCGTAGAAAGTCTGTAGCCATTTTCGTCATTTTGGGCAAGTCCGCCTTGTGGACGGGCAACAAACATGCGAGGCTGGGGTCGTACATGTCCACAAGCTCGAGGCCGAGTTGGGCCAACGCATCCAACCTCCCTTGATGTCCCAAACCGATCAGTAGCATTTTCCAATGCTCGGAACGAATGGCAACATCCTGAGCTGCAATGCAGCGAGCCAATCCGATGACTTCGTCCAGAATGCGAATACACTCAGTTGAACGCCATTCAATGCCACGGCTGCTGACTGGAAAGGCTGCAAATGCTCTTCGCAAGATTGCAGAAGCTTCAATTGATCCGATTCGAAAATTCAGAGAAACCATACGCTCCAGCGCAAGTTTCATTCGCCAAGGTTCGTCAAACAGCAGCTTCTCTATAGTAAATGCAGGTGCGGCAGTGGCAAGGTTCAAGGAGGGAGACTGTGTCGACAGTCGTGTTTGCACGTTGATCGCACTAATGACACTCCGCATAAGGTCTTCCTGTTTCGTATCCCGTCTGCGGATAGAATGTTCTAGAATCATCTGCCTCGTCTCTTCATCATCGAATTCCTCCGGATGTATATCAGATTGTAAAAGATTGCTCAGCAAGGAGTCGTGACCCTGCTTCGCAAATTCTGATACTGCAGTACAGTATGCACCCGCAGGAATGGAGATACTGAGTTTGTGCAATGATTTGATCAGCTCGTTGACTTCTGTCGCACTGCTTGCTCGAAGAGCCAGAGCTTGAAACGCCCGGAGTCCTATTGATCGAATTCCAGCATTTTTTGCCAACTGCATAGCGAGATCAGGCGGCGTCCAGCTGCTGGCAAACAACTTCTCCACGAATCCATCTACTAGGCTCTTTATTTCTGGCCGTGGCTGAGCCGAGCCTTGAGAAGTGTCGAGCCTCCACGCGGATAAGACCAACGCGTCTTCGCTCTTGGATGCCTTCGTTGGCGCAGTGATACATCTTATCGTTGTCCCTTTCTTGCGCCTCTTCGGGCCGTTTTTCTCTAGGATGAGATCGAGTATGCGACGTTCTTCTGGGGTGAAATTTGTGTTGGTATAGTAACTGGCCAGAAATGCGAGAAATGGGCCGGAAGCTTCAGAGGAAGGGAAGTCGCCGCTAAGCAAAAATATTTGGCGCCAGCGCTTTGCTATTTTTGATTGGCCTGCTTTGAAGAGGGCGGGAATAATGATATCATAAAGATCATGCTGGGGTAGGGAAAGATAGATCCCTTTGAGCGCCTCTTGCATTCTGATGTCTGAGTTCAGAACGAAGTTTTCAAATAATAAGCCCAAGACGTGTCGATCAGGGAGAAAACTGGGTGCTAAGTACGCGTGTGTTTCGGCGGCTTCCTCAAAAGACCCTTTTTCCAATAGAAAGTGCATGCATTTTGTGTAGAGATTCGGCCATCGGTAATCGAATCGTTGCAGGAGATCATCAGCGCAAGCAAAAAGCAGTTGTCGCTTCGACGACAATTGGATCCCAGCGTTAACAAAGGCGATTCTTATGTGGTCTGATGCCATGACAACATCAAGGCTTTCGCGTTCTCTGAGCCGCTCCATTACTGCGAAAACACCCTGAGCGCCGTATGCGTTGTCCATGCAAAGAATAACTCTGGTCCAATCGATGACCCCGCCATATGTCGCATCTAGCTCAGCCGTATCGAGTGCCTCGGTGATCGAAAGCGGCATATTCTTTCTCTTCGTCGCGTCATATTCGGGATATGTCGCCATCCCCCGACGTACACTTGATTGATTCAAGTATATAAAAAGAGGCCTGCTTGTGTGTTTGCAGTACACATGCAATCTCCGACATAGGAATGCATAGCTGGATATATTTGCTCTCAAATGGAGGCGCACCGAGCCGAACAAGTGTCGTGTATCTCGAGCTATGATGCCAGAGCTATGCCGCTCCACAGAGCCTATGCGCTTCGAAGTGTTGTATGCGCATTGTTGCAAGACCCTCGAGGGTTGATGCATCTATGCGAAGCGCATAAAAGTATGGGCTCATCCGGTAAAATAATTGAGTTTCGTAAAGACAAGAGACACACAGGAAGTATAACTACTTCTAACCACAAGCCTCATAACTGCTGCATTTGTACCAATGCTCCTCTGTCAAATTTTAGCGGGCCTAGTTGCAGGAGGTTGAATTAAAACTTGACGAGTTAGATTCAGTGAAGCTGTGCTGAGTCATCAACACCCATTGGCCAATCACATTATGGCCTCATTTCTGCACCGAAGGCTCCATTCAGTGGCTTCATGCATACTGGCTGCCGACATATCCTTTTCAACGTAACAGCTCCGAAAACCTGACCGCGAACTCGACTCAAAGAAATTCAAAATGGGGTAAGAAACTCTCCCGACGTTTACGAGGACCCAAGGCTTTGGTGTTTACTGCTACCAACCTGCCGCAATGGCACCGAGCCCTCCTCGGCTAAACCTCCAATTGCACGTACGATCGTGACGAGGCTAACAATACAACAGCTTGGTCAACGCTAAGAACAACGTGCCCCAGCACCAGCGATTCTACCAGCAAGCTTACAAGGCTCACACTCGCCTCTGGATGATTGTAAGAACGAATTGTTGTGCTGGTATCGCGGAATGGTGCTGACAGCCTGCAGAACAGCCGGAGCCGCTGGTACATGACTCCCTACCTCATTTGTCTTTGGGGTACATTTGGAGGTTTGCTAGCTTTCTACCCGCTGGGCCACACTTCTCTTACTAACATTGTGCTAGTTACTCTGTACGCTGCTGGTCGTAAGATCACTGGCCACAACACCTACTTCGGCAAGGATTAAACTTGATCTTGACAGCATCAGGCGGGAGAGTGGGATTGTTTTATAATCATTTGTCGTGTGTGATTAGATTTCGGTCTGTTTAAATCAATAGAACTGTCGCAATCAGCTTCTACAGCAGTATTGTGTTACGCGTGTGAACAGGAGCAAGAATCACTGCTTCAATTTTCCTGCGATAGAAGGAAGTGCAGTTGTCTAAATTACATGAACGCGATTGTGTTTCTTTTCGAGTGGTGGCAGGCTCGCCTCGATTTTGTCATCGACGGCGGCCTTCTGCAGTGACATTTCAGCACTGTTAATATCCGGTAGCTCCTGGTGCTTTCTCGTCCTTGCGAAGATTCGCCAGCATTTCACGGAAGCGCTCCTTGCCACTGCCCGAAGCTCCACCTTTGCTTCCCTTGCCGCTGACATCAACCAGTTTAGCAATTCGGTCCCAACTAGTGCCACCTGACACGGTATCATCTCTGTTTGCAAGGAACTGCTCGGCATCTTTGCGAGTTTGAGCAATGCCCTTCTCCTTCTTTGTGTTATAGTTCTCGTAGAAGTCGTCGATGTTCTGCTGCGCTTCTCTTATCGTCTCTTCCTTTTGCGCGGCCAGTTGCTCTGCTCTCTTTGCAATCTGTGCGTCGCGCTTTTCCCTCCATTGCTTGATCACGTCGGGCTCTTCTTCGTCGGTCGCAGTGGCTTTGTATCCCGAGTTGTAGCTTACAGACGGACCTGTGATTGTAGACGCTCCATGCGCACCTGCCATCCCCTGTCGCCCCCGTGTTAGCTTGGTTTGCCATGTATTGTGATCTCTAGTTATTCCGTACAGATGAGGGGTCGGCGAGATCTGGGAACTGTGATTCGAACGTGGATGGAGCATTTCCTTCGCCCAAAAGATCCCCGCTGGTATCTTCCAATGCAGCAGCGTCGCCGATTGTGGCAAATTGGTCAGCATCGTCGCCGAGAAGGGCTTTCTCGCGCGCGAGGAAGTCCTGTTCGCCAGAGCCAGTGGTGTCCTTCACCTCCCTTTGCGCTGCACTAGTTGTTAGTGGTCTAGGCCATATGAACAATTTTGAAATGTTTACCTCCGGAGTCGAAGTCATCCAGTGATGGAAACCGGTCTGCCATCGTACTTGCTGTATTTATGTGAGTTGCAGTTGTGGTGGCGGCGTGGATAGGAGAATACGTGCAAGCGCCAGTTAGATCCCTAGTTAGATGCCAGACACTCTGCTCTGCGACTATCTGTTGTACGCAAATGCCAGCCTGGTCTGCATACGTCACGTGTCCACATTGTGGATTCTTGCTACTGCTCCAGTTCACTCGAGAAGTGTACATCACACTGCGAGTCATCAGTCTTACTCCCTACCTACGTCTTCATTCTTGTTATATTGCTTTGACCTTCTTCCGGCCCGAGATCGCAGCGCAAATTGTTGCCTTGATATAGGTAGTTTCTAGGTGCCGTTCTCGCTGTTTACTGGAATCATGTGTGGGTATTTGCGATCCGCATATCAAGTATACCAATTGTTCAATGTGTTTTCTTTGCTGGCACCAGTCTTATAAAATACTTTCAAACTCATTGGTTACTTATATGGCCGTAATCCTGGGGCTGCTTTGTAGTTGTAATGAGAAACGTTGGTGAAGGCAAGCTATCGGCTACAGCTTCACTGATGGTGACACAAGCGACTAACTTGCTTTTGGAGGGGTGGGGCGCCAAATATGTACACTGAGTATCAAGGAGATCGCCTAATTGCATACACACCTTCAGCCGTAGCTCTGTTTATCGCCCCGTGGCTGCCCATCTTCTCCACTGGCGCTCTCGAGACCTACCTACCGTGACACAAAAACATACTCGGCAGCAACAATTCGCCTTAGAAACAGCCTTCGCCATATTATTCCGTCAACTAGTCCGACCACCCACTAGCCGACAGTTGGTCGCACGTTGAAAGGAACAGCCATTCGCTGCTGTAGGGATGCTTTTGCTCATGCGACAAGACTGCTAGCGAGGTTTCCAGCATCGACATCAAGCATAAGGGCTCGGAACAATGGCATACAATGATGATGCTGTGCTTGCTCGGTTATCTGCGCTCAATGAGAGTCACGACAGTATCGCGACAGCTGCGCAATGGATCATGTTTCACAAGTATGCGGAGATTGCTGTAGAACACTTGGCACCGTGGAACTGACTTACATGGTTGCAGACGACACGCGGATCGCACCGTTGCGCTTTGGATGCAGCGACTGAAGGATTCGTCCGCGACAAGAAGACTCAGCCTCGTCTATCTCGCAAATGGTAAGGCGGCTGCATCGAGTGCAAAGCGACTGTCAGAGCTAATGCGCATTGAAATACAGAAGTCGCACAGCAATCACGAATTCGGCGAAAAGAAGATTTCATAATTGCTTTCTCGCCCGTTATTGCTGAAGCTACAGCACTTGCATACAAAGGCGCACCAGCCGAAATACACGGAAAACTGCGGCGCGTGGTTGACGTGTGGAGAGATCGAAACATTTTCGAAGCTCCCATACAAAATGCCATTGAGTCGCGTTTAGACGGTAGCTACACACGATGCGAGCCTTCTGAAGAAAGCAGATGTGCTAATGTCGAATAGAGCTGGACAAAGCGAAAGGGACGCCTCGACCAGGATTTGGAAACTCACCATTCACTTCGAATACCGCAGCGGCGCCACCACCTGAACTTGCGCCAGTTATCTCGGGACTTCAGACGGTCCAAAAGCTAAGCGCGCCGCTCAAATCTACGCTCGAGTCCGCGAACCAAGAATACGAAAAACAAACAGATCCGTCCATACCCGTACCATCAGCACCAGTCTTCGCGGCCCGCCTCAATGGCCTTTTGAAGACGCTGTCGAATGCAGAAACTGCTACTAGCGAAAGCGTCACAGCCCGTGAGAGTCTAATTGCTGGTTTGGAGAAGATGCTTGAGCAAAACAAGACCGAGCTAGAGACAGACCGGGCGACGCTTGAGCGACTAGCTACCAGAAAAACAGAAATCGAGGAAAGGAAGCAGCAAGTAGAACTAGCTATCATGCGAGCACTTGGACCGGCCGATGGTAATGGATCACAACCCAACGGAAAGGAGGGAGCATTAGTACAAGAACTCGACCGCCCCGAAATGGAGGCTCTCACACCACCAGCGATGGAAGAACTCACGCCTCCACCACCGGAGACGGAGCCTCTGAGCCCAATCGGCGAGACTAGATCCCAGCACGAAGCGGATGAGGCCACCATGGGTACTGCATCACACGCAGTCCCCATATCTTCCAATGGCTCAAACAAAAGACGGAGGGTCGACGACGACTCGGAGTTTGCAGACGTGGGAGGAGACGATGGCATCGACGAAGATGTCGCTGAAATGTTGAAAGACGAAGGGTTATAGAGGCATCGCAAGGATGGCTATGTATGATACTTCTGTATGAACTGAGCACAGCTTCTGAAGCAACATTCTATCTTCCGTAAACGCAGATTCGGCGAATTCCCGCGACGATCATGTACACGAGGGGGGGACAGGCTTGTTCCTCCCTTCTCCTTGTAGCGCTCTATCGGTTACAGTAGTTGTGCATGCATTCTCTGTATTGATGCATACATATAGTTAGAACGGCCCTGCACAGTCGCATTAGTTAGTTAATAATTGCGGCGGACGGCCTGTTGATATGGAGGTCGGAACGGCTAATCTGCTCCGACCGAGGCCGACCTCGTCGCGCATCAAGCTAGGTAGCTCCACACCAATTTGAGTCGGCCTTGATTTCGTCAGCAGGAAATGCCGCTTCGAGGCGTCGAGGCATCAGCGTTTTCAACGACCGAATTAACTGCAGACCAGATTCGTCATAACAGCCCACGCCTACGATCACTTCTGAGACCACGAATTGAAAAAGCTCGGTGCTATTGGGACAGTCTGACAATGGGACGGCGTGGACCAGAGTAGCCAAACTTGGTCAGGATGGTTTCTGGAGCATTGCGCCGGGCTGTAGCCCCTCGACTGAATACCTTTCCCGAGGCGCATTCATATGGAGCAGCCATAACAGCGCGCAAATTTCTCTCGGACTCATGTGCGAAGCCGAACAGTATCGTGAAGCCTGCTAGCCTTCTTCATACTGCATCGGAGCACCGCCTCGGCCCTGCGACGCGCGCCTTGTTCGACGCCACCTTCTCCGCGCAACCTTCGCTTCTGCGCCGTCTTGCGGAGCGTCAAGCTGCCGTTTCTTATAAGACGTCTGCAATTCAACTCAAGCGATCCTTTTCGACAAGTTCGAGTCTGCAAGAGCAACGACAGAAACAAACACCGAAGACAGAAGAGACATCACAGCCTTTGCAAAAGAATGACCCCATTGAAGACGAGGCTGATTTTGAGTTCAAAAAGAGCGATCGCGCTGCTCAAGCTGCGCAAGTAAACCTTGCTGCAAAGCTCTCTAAAGATAGCAAACAGCCTGCAAAGGCAGGACTGAGAGAGATATGGCGATTGATCAAGGTTGCTCGTCCTGAGCTCCGCTGGCTCGGCATCGCATTCATATTCTTGGTGATTTCGTCAAGCGTGACCATGTCGATTCCATTTTCAGTCGGCAGGATCCTGGACCTTGCGACAAAGGGAGAAGCTGATGACATTCGTCTTTTTGGACTTACATTGAATCAATTCTTCATCGGGTTGGCCGGCATTCTTACACTCGGCGCCATGGCCAACTTCGGCCGAGTCATACTGCTTCGCATTGTTGGCGAGAGAGTGGTCGCGAGACTTCGATCGCAGCTCTACCGCCGCACATACGTGCAAGACGCCGAATTTTTCGATGCAAACCGAGTTGGTGACTTGATCTCACGACTCAGCTCCGACACTGTCATCGTCGGCAAGTCAGTCACACAAAACCTCAGTGACGGTCTGAGGGCCTTATTCAGCGGTGGTGCCGGATTTGCTATCATGGTCTGGACAAGTCCTAAGCTTACTGGTCTTTTGCTCTTGATGTTCCCTCCAATTGCGATCGGTGCGTTCTTCTATGGTCGAGCGATCCGGAACATTAGTCGATCTATTCAGAAGAACCTCGGTACACTTACCAAGATTGCGGAAGAGCGATTGGGAAACATCAAGACCAGCCAAGCTTTCGTCGGAGAAGTTCAAGAAGTTGGCCGCTACAATAGACAAATTCGACGGATCTTTGCTCTGGGCAAAAAGGAGTCACTCGTTGCGGCCACGTTTTTTGCTTCTACAGGCTGGGCCGGCAACATGACTATTCTAGCAATGCTTGCTGTTGGTGGAAGCTTTGTTCGCAGCGGGGCCATGTCGCTTGGAGATCTCACATCATTCATGATGTACACAGCGTTCGCAGGATCAAGCTTATTTGGCTTGTCCGGCTTTTATTCCGAGTTGATGAAAGGTGTAGGCGCAGCGAGCCGCTTGTTCGAACTCCAAGATCGTCGCCCTGGAATTCATCAAACTGTCGGGACACCTGTGAAGTCTGCGCAAGGCCCCATCCGATTCAATAATGTCACTTTCGCCTACCCGACGCGGCCCGCGGTCAAGATCTTCCATGGTCTTGACTTTGAGATTCCCTCCGGAAGCAATGTATGCGTCGTTGGCCCCTCTGGCGGTGGCAAGTCCACCGTTGCGTCTTTACTATTGCGGTTCTATAACCTTACAGACGGAAGTATCACCATTAACGGGGTCGATATCTCGGGAATGAACGTGAAGTCTCTGAGGCGTCGCATTGGTATGGTATCTCAGGAGCCAGTTCTCTTCTCCGGAACGATTGCCGAGAATATTGCTTATGGCAAACCGCATGCAACTCGAGCAGAAGTCATTGCCGTGGCAAGACGCGCCAACTGCAATTTCATCGGCGATCTCCCCGATGGACTCGAGACCCAGGTAGGCGCAAGAGGATCGCAGCTCTCTGGTGGTCAGAAGCAGCGTATTGCCATTGCCAGAGCTCTTCTCAAGGATCCTGATATCTTGATTCTTGACGAAGCCACCTCGGCCTTGGATGCCGAATCCGAAACACTTGTCAACGAGGCTCTTGCTGGCTTGCTTCGTGGACACAATACCACCATCTCCATTGCTCATCGTCTATCGACTATCAAGCGCTCTGACCAGATCATTGTCCTCAATACCGAGGGCAAAGTAGCAGAAATTGGCAGCTACACACAGCTCGCTGCCAACAAGGACAGTGCTTTTAGCAAGCTGATGGAGTGGCAGATGAGCGGCGGTGAAATTACAGAGAAGCGCTCGTCCGCCGGGGCAGCACACATAACCGAGGCGGAATATATGGAGCAAGAGAGGCAAAAGGACGAAGAAGAGCTTATTGAAGGTGAACAGGGCGAAGAAAAGGAGCCAGAAAGTGAAGTTCTTGAGCAGAAGCAAAGATGATTGATCAGCACCAAGCTGGTACAGGTGCAGTGTCGGCGTTTGTAGTCCGACAGTTGCTTCATTCTCACTTCTCACTGTTTTGTAAAATATTGTTCTGACTACTCTGTCTTATTTATTTGATGGCTTTGGGATGAATGTCAGCTTCGACGTCTTCGAGCGACAATTTCACTGACAGGGCTATATGACCGCCCTCGATCATCTATCCGTTCAGAGTAATTCAGAGGAGAGGGCTGTGAATTTTTTTTTTCTCTTCTTTTGGTGTAATGGGGGCTATCGAGACTAGAATCGGTACAATCAATAGGGACTCTCTTGTTTTGCATATAAATACACCTCTCGCTCAGCACACGTCGACGCCACGCCGACGGGAATTCCAGATTGGGTATGGGCTCCATTCAATGCACCATCACATGATTGACTGTATGCTCCCTTTACGATGGCCAGATAATTGATAATTGTCTCCTTTTCAGGGGGAATTCCGCTTTCTATAACGACATTTGCCGGATTGGCCAGCATACGAAGTCTAGTGACTATTTAGCTTTTTCTTAGTTTTCGTGGCGCTTAAAGAAGCTCCAACGTCATTTTTCTTAGCCCAACCTGAAATCGACACTGCAAAGACGCTCGTGTCGAGTCTGTCCATCGCCCGCGCCGCTTATTACTACTCAAAAAAACAAAGTCAAGAGCCAAGATGTCTACAACTGAAGGACAGTTCAAAATAGGGGACGTCAGTCTTTACACCAAAACGTGGACTGTAAGTGCTCCCCCTAGTATTTCCAACTTGCTTTCTCGATTTGCCTTCCTGCAGGGTCTTGCTGATGCCTGAACAGCCGACAGGCCCCGTCAAGGCCAAGCTCATCTTTGTCCACGGGTTCAGCGAGCACATTAATCGCTACAATGACTTCTTTCCCAAGTTAAGCGAGGCTGGAATCCAGGTATTTGGGTTCGATCAGCGCGGCTGGGGCAAGTCGACCACGAAAAGGGCGGAGCGCGGCTTGACCGGCCCAACTTCTCTCGTCATCTCGGATGTCGCAGCTTTCATCGAGGACAAGCTTCCGTCCGATGTGCCCGTTTTTATCATGGGCCACTCGATGGGCGGAGGCGAAGTGATTACTCTGGCGGCGGACCCCAGCTACGCGAAGCTGGTCAAGCAAATTCGCGGCTGGATGCTCGATGCGCCCTTCATCGGCTTCTCGCCCGATGAAGAGCCAAGCAGCATCAAGATTTTCATGGGCCGCCTGGTTGGCAGGCTGCTGCCCAAGCAGCAGCTCAAACATGAAGTTCCGCCCGAGCATTTGAGCCGTGACGCGGCCGTTGTCCAAGACTTTCGCAACGATCCTCTGTGTCACAATACCGGCACGCTGGAGGGGCTGGCCTCGCTCCTTGACCGAACCGGCGCTCTTTCTTCAGGCTCCATCAAGCTGGATGATGATTTGAGTCTTTTTCTCGCTCACGGAACTGCTGACAAGACTTGTAGTTATGAGGCGTCAAAGAAGTTCTTCAATGAACAATCAACGAATGACAAGACGCACAAGGCATACGACGGCGCCTACCACCAAATTCACGCAGATCTTTGCAAGGATGAATTTGCCAAGGATGTAATCGAGTGGATCAATGCTCGCTGCGATAAACGAGAGAGCGGACCTACGGGGTCCAAGTTGTAAAGGCGCCGGTTGCAGAAAGACATGGATAATATAGTGCAATCTAGTATTGAGCAGTTGGTTGAGATTTTGGATAAGATTTTGGATATTTCAAGTCGGCACGCTGTTTTGTAATACAACCTATAATATGATGAGATCTCTAGTTTCCATGGAACAGACCAGGGGGAAGAGCTTTTGAAGAATCGCTCTTCAGTATTTGTGTCTCAAACTGTTCAGAAAAGAGCAATCGCTAACTAGAGTATGAAAGGAGAATCGTCCCAAGCCTTCCGGCAGCTCCCGAAGAAACCCATGGATCTGTGAAGCAGGACTACCCCCCTCTGGCTGGCTCGATATTGAGAGACAGAAAAATAAAGAAAACTCCATCTCTCGTCGCATCACTGTTCGTCTCAAAGCTACAGCCTGCACCAGAGCTACGCCATGGCTTGCGCGGGAGTTTGCTCCTTACTGGGTATTTGCCCATTATTTTTCTCCGCCACAAATCAGAAGCCTGCAAGACGGGCTGTTACTGGAAGACTAGTTAATTAGCTCTTTTGTTATTCTGGTAAATAATCCTGCCAGCCTTTTCTGCTGCTTCAATCATGGCACACCCCCGCACTTGGAGGCCGCCAGCGGCCCATACCCGGCCTCGACGGAGGAAACTGCTGGCATCGGGGACTGGCGGTTTCCTTTGCCCAAGTCGGCCCAATTTACAGTTTACGCGACCTCGGTCTGAAGCAAGGTTATCTGTCTTGCGAGTTGGGCATTTACGACAAAAAGGACGCGTGCGAAAGACCCTGCTTGCCAGGAGAAGGGGGGAGGGGCAAGACCGTTGCTGGCATCATCTCGTTATCTCGCTACTGCTTTGTGAGGTGGGCCATCATGTCCAGCCTCGACAGATGTCTGAGAAATCCGCTGCCACGCAAAACTGTTTTGTTTTCCAGCCCTCGTGCTTTCGCTTGTGCCTGATGACAAAACATCTGTCATGACTGGATGGCTACCACTACCACGTTGGCTGGCAGGAGCCAAGGGAGACGGGGGAGACGGGGAGACGGGGAGACGAAGTGGAACTGCCTGGTATTGAGCAGCCAGTTGCCATGTTGCCATTTATTATTATCAACTTGCTGGAAAAGCCAGCACACCAGTTCCCAATCAAGACTGGCCTTGTTTCGACGCTAAAACAAGCTAAAGTTGGCCGGAACTAATAACGTTCCTTGCTTGCTTGTTTGCCAACTGACTTCAGGCACTCGCTGATCCCTTTATGCGACGGCCTCAGCTAGCTCATCCATCCATCCCAACTGCCTTGGTGGTCATCAGCTCGCCGTCATACTTTTAACCTAGGCTATCTTACTCCTACTCGTCTGTTGCCTTTGTCTGCCGGTCTGCCTCTCGCATCATACTCTCTTACCAAAGTCTCCAGACCAACCCGCTTAGTCTTGTTTCAGTTCCTTTCCTTTTACAGCTTATCTGCACCCGGGCCGTCACGGTGGGGGTTGGTTACATTCCATCTCGCTTACGAAGATCCCCCTTACATCAAGTATAGGATCTGCGAGGCTTGTTCGTCATATGTACTACCAACCACTACAGATTCTTGGCACAGCTTTACAGCTTTCACGGCCACAATATTCTTCCTTGATCCTTTCTCTGCAAATACACCAGCGGCAAAATGATTCCCAACGGAAGCAACACCATCACTCATCATCCTTCAGTCTATCACCTCCAGCACTTGCCTTCCAGTCGCAGCAGCTCTAAGTCGCCAGCTGTCCACCATGCATCTAGTACTGCAGTAGAGACTGTACCGCCGATTGGCGGTGATGATGCTGTAGAGCGCCATCCCTCTCATGCCACCGATGTCGAAAGCCAAGTCACCATCGGCCGTACATTACGATTTCCCCGTGTTGCTGCCGAGAGTGATCCTTTCGGTCTCTCCTCGGCATACAAGACGGATTCGGATCTTGAGCAAATCAAGGCCAACTCGTCGCGCAAGAGAGGCAGTGGCAAGCTCAATCCTGCCCCCAAGCTTGATGCACGCAAAGTCCGCGGGTTCTACCAGAACCAAAATGCTGCCATTGAGCGCATGCTGAAATCCGTCGAGGAGCATCGCGCTGATGCTCGCCAGGAGCAAGGTGACGACCAGCTCAAGTTCAAGATTGCCATCTGGGGGTCATTCGCCGCCAATGTCATTCTTGCCATCTTGCAACTCTATGCTGCTATTTCCTCGGGTTCTCTGTCTCTGATTACCAGCATGGCTGATGCTGTGTTCGACCCTCTGAGCAACCTGACTTTGATCTTGTCCAACCGTGCCATCAAGAGGGTCGACCCCAGGCGGTTTCCTGCAGGCAAGGCTCGTCTTGAAACCGTCGGAAACATTCTCTTCTGCATGCTCATGACATCTGTCTCGTTGATTATCATCGCGTTTGCTGTCCAGCAGCTGATTACGAAGCGTGAGGACAAGGAGTTTCACATTCCTTCTGTCATCTCTGTTTGCGTTGCCTTTGCCACAAAGTTTGCCCTCTTCCTCTACTGTTGGGGTCTCAAGGACAGGTACAGCCAAATCAATATCCTTTGGCAAGACCATCGCAACGACCTGGCTGTCAACGCCGTTGCCATTTTGACTAGTGTCGGTGGCTCGAAGATTGTTTGGTGGCTCGATCCCGCTGGTGCCATCCTGCTGTCTATACTCATCTCAACTGTGTGGATGCGCACTGCCTTTGGTGAATTCTTGCTCTTGGTCGGCGTCTCAGCTTCGGTTGAGTTCCAACAGCTCATCACATATGTTTGTCTGACGCACTCGGATGCCGTGGAAGGAATCGATACTGTGCGCGTCTACCACTCGGGACCACGCTTGATTGCCGAGGTTGACATAGTCATGGATCCCGACTGCTCGCTAAGAGAGTCGCACGATATCGCCGAAGAGCTTCAGATAAAATTGGAGAGCCTACCCGACATTGAGCGATCATATGTCCACATTGACTATGAGACTACGCATAAGCCCGAGCATTTTTTCAAAAAGGATCTCTGAGATGCAACAGTCTTGGTTTTTGCTTTCGGTACTAGGAAGACAGGGGAGTTGTTGCGATGCAGTATCTCTTCAAAATGGCAAGCAGAGCGATATTTTGGCCCGGGCTTGGTTTCAGCGAAAATTATCAAGAAAATAGTTATTACAGTTGAGCTGTATTTTTAAACTTGACAATTTTGGCTTTATCAACGATGACCCAGCCTTTCTTTTCCTCGGCGCGAGTTTCTCGTGTCTTGATTACTTGCTCAGCTGCCGGGGGATTTAGCTGCGCATGCATCGACGTATCCTCCTCGAGACCATCATTGCCTCCATGGGGCCCTTTTCCCTTGGGAATCTTCCACTTGAGCACATTCTCGTATTCCCACACCATCTTCCTTGTAAGCGGCGGGGGCAGCAGCCCATCGCCCGCCAGCGTGGTCAGCCCGGCCAAGTTGAACAGTTCCCGCAGGTACTCGTTTGTTTCGGCACCCCACGGAACGTCGTGGAAGTACTTGTGCTGCGCTTCGGTGCGCTCCGCGCGCTCCGCCTCCCACTGCTGCTGCTGCCGGGGCGACGGCAGAGGCCGGGCATTGCGGCCGGACCACAGCCGCGCAAGCGCAATGGCCTGGTACTCGAAGCTCCGGAACGTGAGCGTCCTGGGAAACCCGACGACGCCGAGGGTGGGAAAGTCGCGAAAGAAGACGTGCTGGTAGCAGCCCACAAGCCTGTTGGAACGATAATCAAACAGCGGGCCACCGTTGACCTCTTCGTTCCAGAAGGGAAAGGAGGGCTTGTATCCAGTGCAGTATATGACGGCGTCGACGCCTGCCAAAGTAGTGCCGTCGGCAAAGAGAATGATGCCGTCTTCCCTGTACTCAGAGACGACGGGCTTCCATTCGATCCCAGCCGGCGGCTCGTCGCCCTCCCACAAGGCCGGGCTTCTGCGCGACAGGTATACGCTGCCCTTGGCAACGCCCACCAGCTCCTCGCTCAACTCTCTACCGGAAACAGAGTTTCCTATGATCAAGACACGCCGGCCAGCGTAGAGTTTTGGATTGCGATACCGTTTAGAGTGGGATATCCGGCCTGGGTACTTTTCAATGTACGGCCCAAGACCCTTGACTCTGGGAACCTGCTCTCTCGGTCATTACAAATTTTGGCTCATTTCGGTAGATATCTGGCTGCGGCCAAGTAGAACTTACATATGGAACGGCATAGTGTCCATTGGCAAGTATAACAGCGTCATAGAATTCCTCCCACCATTCATCGACTTGGCGAGCGGCATCGTGTTTTCTCAGTGTCAGCTTCCATTCGCCCTGCCCATTGTGTCTTGAGAGCGGCGACCTTGCGAGATCCTCGACAGTTGTATTCGTTTGGAGCAGCGTGTCCGTCTGATGCAGGGCAAAGTAGTTTTCAACATACTGCCTCGCGATGTAGTGCGGTGCAAACGGACCGTACGGAAGGAGCGCATCGGAAAAGGTCATGGCGATGTTGGGAACATTTGTGCTAGTCGCATCCAACACAAGAATGTGTCAGTCTCTAGTCCTAAAGGACTTTTATTTTGGAGGGGTATGCTCTCACCTAAGAGAGTCATATACGGGTGTGGTAGCCCATCGATTCGTTCTGTCTGGAGCAGTTGTCGTTGGCAGATTTCTCGGTACATCTAAATGTACATCTAGTTCAGAAGGTAGCTTCCCTGGCTCGATTGGGGTGACAGGCCCGGGATCTGGATCATGAATCCTGGCATTCCGTCAGCGATGTTCAGAGATGACCAGGACAAGGCTCGTTGTCAACATACCATGTACCACCAGCGGTTTCGCGACGCTCAAATACCCGGATTCGGTCAAAGTAGTTTTCAGCCTTGAGTGCTGCCGCCGCGATGGCGCCTGTAAGTGACAAGTTAGCTGGGGCTGCCTAGGCGGATGGCGACAATTCTTCACATACCCGACGGACCAGCGCCAATAATGGCAACTGATTGTATTCTAACCTGAGACGAGTTCATTCCTTGTCGCGAAATGCTCTACGTGTGACTGGTGTGTGTATGTAGAAAGACGTCCGTGAGCCATGGGACATGACCAGCTCTTACAGGACGGACTGTTACTATACGGTAGAACTACACACCCGGTGGCCGTTTAGATGATGCTACTCCATTTCCACGCCATCCGTTTAGATAATGCTACTCCATTTCCACGCCATGAGCTAGATTCATTCCTAGCTTATTGTTGAATCTCTACTCCAGATTGGTTGTTATCTGCTCAAGCCTCCATTGGGAGTATCAGCAGTGGGACCCGGGGGCGCTTTTTAGCTCAACAGTGAACAGGCTCGCCATATGCACCCGCATTGCATCACCCGCCCAGCGTCCCAATTTACCAATCGGGGTACTGGATTTCCGGTGCAGTATCAATGGCACCATAGCAACTTGCAGTTCCCCATTTGTCAGCCCTCAAGTGCGGTTTCCGTCACTGGCAGACTGCATTTCAACACGGTCATTGCCGTCACAGCCGTCAGACCGAGCCAACTCAAAAATGGCTACCCATGGTGATGTCGAGAGTCAACAACAAGCGCATAGCGAAGAAACTCCTCTGCTAAACCAGGAGAGTAATCATGCACAGGAGCAGGCGGGAGCTGCACAAGCCCAACCACGGCGATACCTATCATATTCTTTGAAAGCACTAGCCGTGCTTATCGCCGTCGGCATCGCCTTTGTCTTTGTTAAAGGCTGGATTGATGCTGGCAGCGATGTCGATGTAAGTGTAATCTGAATTCACCCCTACCAAAACAAAAAAAAATTGCTTTTTCAATCTTTATTTTAATACGCCATTACGTTTTGGCAGTTTGATTTTAAAAAGGCGTTGAAAAAGGCGCTTGGCGGAGGCCTGAGTGGTGCTGCGGCCATGGTTCTCCAGGTGCTGCTACTCATGGTACGTCCGCGCCTCTCTCGGACCTGCTCGGATCAAGGTTAAACAAGGAATTACAGCCACTTCGGACCATTATGAATTATCAATATCGGTATGGAACTTCGTTTTCGACAGCCAGCGCGACTTTGTACACCAGCGGAGGCCTGGGCCGCTATTACGACGGCATCGGGGCTGCATTAATTCAAGGTATGAGACGGACGCTTCTTTTATATTACACGAAAGAGAGAGAGAAGAAAGAAAGAAACAATAAGAAGATGTACTTAAAAATGATTTACAGGCCCTGTTTCGAGATTTGGCGACACTGCTGCCAATGCCGGTATCCTTGCACTACTCCAGTCAAATTCATACTTGAAAGATATGCCGGTCCTCATCAAGACCATATTCGCCTCTCTTTGGTATGATTTTGTTTTTAAAAAAAAAAAAAAATTGGAGCAGTGTCAAGGCCCTCTCGCTAATGGTAAGCAGCGCTGCCGCTTTTAGAATGATCCTTACCCCGGTCGACACGTTAAAGACGACGCTTCAAGTACAAGGCCCCGAAGGCAGGACTCTGCTCCGCGAGCGCATCAAGAAACACGGCGTCGGTACACTCTGGTGGGGAGCATTCGCGACTGCGGGAGCGACGTTTGTGGGACACTACCCATGGTTTGCCACGGTATGTTTGCTACCGAGCATGGTCGACTCGGTGGAGGAAATTTCCTTGGCTAACAGACAAATCTCTCTCTCTCTCCGCAGTACAACACATTGAGCGAAGCCATCCAAGAGCCACCAAAAGATCAATTCTTCCTTTGGCTTCTACGCCTAGCGTTTATAGGCTTTGCTGCCTCGTTGGTATCTGACTGCGTATCAAACTCGTTGCGAGTGGTCAAGACGTATCGCCAAGTCAACGAGACGCAGGTTTCCTACAGTAAGAGTTGGACAAGCAAATATCTCCCCCCTTGACGATATCTTCTGACGTAAAAACTTAGCCAAAGCAGCACAGCTGGTGATTCAGGGCGACGGTGTATCGGGCCTTTTTGGCCGGGGACTCCCGACGCGCATCTTGTGCAACGGCCTGCAGGGGCTTCTCTTTTCTATCCTGTGGAAGCTGTTTCTCGACTAGTAAGTTTTTTTTTTATCATCCATGTGCCTGCTGAGATGAGCGAATACTAATGCCGGGTTTTTTTTTTTTTTTGTCCAGCTTGGAGTCGAGGAAAGGTGCATAGCGGTGTGTTGCTTTTCGGACAAGGGCTCGGTATTGTGTGAGGGCGGCGGATTAAATGAATGGCACAACAGTGCTCATGACCTGGTTCGAAGCCATGAAGAACATGTTCTTGGGTTGGCCAAGGTCAAATGCCATCTATCATGGACGTGAGACACAAAACGCGGGCTCTAAATTAAACTGCACGATACATAAGCTGATAGATTACACGCAGACGATATTAGAGAATCCCGGAATGATTTATGACACGCCTTGTATACTGGCATTGAGGGGCACCTCGAGCGATGCAAGTCTTGATTGCTGCGGGCGCATGCCAACCGAGTCCTCGGCTGCATTTTCAGCCTGCAGGGTTCAGAGGCAATTTGATATATGCACAATCAGACATTCCTGTGCAGGAATTGGCGACAGGCCAGTGAGTATATATTGATATATGTATACGGATACAGAGCCGCTCTTGAATGCATTGAGCTTGCAGGGACAGAAGAATATTTCTGGACATGTTGACATGATGAAAGAATCATGGCCAGTGCCATACAGCCACAGAGTATCCAACTTGTGATACAGCACCTGGCTCGTATTTAGGTCGCGCTTCCTCACTTATCAACCTAGCCATTATAATTATCAATAGTTCCCTTTTGTCGAGTACCTTGTATTTACAGCGGGCAAACAGCCTGCAGCGGCTACAAACTAAAGCTACCTACCCACTTCGCCTCCACCTCCACATTGAGACGTCACCATCTCCCCCAGTCTGTTCGCCTAACCTCGTCCTGATCTTTTCCGCCACCGTTTTCCTAAAGCGCAGAAACATCGTCTCGAGTGGCGGACAGAGGCCGGAGCTTCTCCATTCATCGCGCCGACAATTATACCTCGGCTCCACTGGCCGCAGACCGGTCAACTTTTAGGGGTCGCAATAGCGCAGACACCACAGCAGTCAGTAGCTTGTCTCTCTGACGCCTAGCGACTCACCTCTACCTCCCCGACGTCACCATGGCGGCCCTCGCAGACGGAGAGCAAGTGTACGCGACGGTACGATGCTCTGTCAACCCAGCCGTGCAATCTATTCGACCCAATGGACCCCAGAAGCTAATTAACCTTGCTCTTCCCAGCTTCTGTTGACCGATTCCTATCTCCCAGGTCAGTGGCCGACGTCATTCTCGCAAGCCTACCAGCCAACACCTTCTCCCAACCTCGGCACACTGTAGCTAATCTTTCCCGACCCTCGTGATAGGTGCCCTCGTCCTTGCGCATTCTCTCCGAGATGCAGGTACTGCACGGAAGCTCGTCGTCTTCTTCACCCTCGACAGTGTCTCCGCCGACTCCATCACACAGCTCCGGGCCGTCTTCCATCAGGTCATACCCGTCCCTAGAATCCGCAACGAGCACCGCGCGAACCTCTACCTTATGCACCGTCCCGATCTCGATTCTGCATTCACAAAAATCAATCTCTGGAAGCAGACTCAATTTTCCAGGATTATATACATAGACGCCGACGTCGTCGCCTATCGCGCCCCGGATGAGCTCTTTGCGCTCCAGCACCCTTTCGGCGCCGCGCCAGACATTGGGTGGCCAGACCTTTTCAACACTGGTGTCATGGTATTGGTCCCCAATGTGGGAGACTACTATGCTCTGCTGGCCATGGCGGAGCGCGGCATCTCCTTTGACGGTGCAGACCAGGGCCTGTTAAACATGTACTTTAAAAACACAGTGCATCGCCTTTCCTTTACCTACAACGTCACACCTTCCGCCCATTACCAGTATCTGCCAGCATATCGTCATTTTCAGTCTAGCATCAGCATGGTGCATTTTATTGGCCCAAACAAGCCTTGGTTTGAGGGCCGTCATGCGTCGCATGGAGCCTCTCCGTACGGTGAAATGGTGGGCAGGTGGTGGTCAGTTTACGATCGCCATTACCGCGCACAGGTAGGCGCTCTGCCTTTGCGGCTCGATTCGTATAGCTCAACTCGCCAACATTTTCTTGAAAAGCATGAATGGGGCCAATCGAGAGGCGACAGCGAACCAGCGCAACCAAGTATTCAAGTCGCGCACCTTGCTCCGCAACAGCAGCAGCAGCAGCAGCAGTCGCCACACCAAAACATCACAGAGCCTTTGCCTCAGATACATGTCCAAGAGCCGACGCATCAGCACGAGACCAAAAAGCAGACACATTCGCGCAATCAGAGCTGGGATGCTCAGCGGTAAGCCATACTTGAGGAATGAAGCCGGCTGTCGCTCTGCTAATTGATTCCAGACAACCTCCCCCAAGAGATTCGAGGCCAGAAGCACAAAACTTTCCGAATACGCATTACGCCATGTCCCAGGATGTCAAACCATTTGTTCCTCCCGCAAGGTACCCGAGTCCGCCCAAAGACATGTGGTATGAGGTTCCGAAAGAGCGTCCCGCACCGTCAGCGCAGCCGCCAAAGCCCGTGTTTCCTTGGGAGGGCCAACAACCGCAGGCATCTCGGGCATTCCCTACTGCACCCGACGAGCTACCAGCTGCTGATGACGCCAAAGACAAAGAGACCGAGGCAGCAACGCCACAGACTACCGCTCCCGCAATTGACTCGACAGCTACTAGACCTGCAACCTCGCCCAGCGTCTGGAGCTCTTTCACTCTGGTCAATGCATGGGATGACGTGCCCGAGATTAGTCGTTACGTCGAGCGCACCAGGGGCCATCGCCGAGGCAAGAGCTCTCAGGTTAGTTTGCCCGGGCTCAAGGCTGGAAGTGTGCCCGAGTCGCCTTCTCAAAAGAGGCTCAGCTTCCAGGGCCTCAAGCTCACAGACTTTCCAACCGAAGTCGAGCGGCCCAGCTTGCCTGTTACACCCGCGCCAGTCCGTCGCCCGTCATTCTGGGGCGAGGATGGAGAGAATGCCACGAGTAAGGACGCTGCCCAAACAGTAGTGCCTACTGCAGACGGTGTACCTGCACAGTCTGAATGGGTAAGTAAAGGCTAATTGGCAAAACATGTTCATGCACCTTTTTCCCTCTGTTCGAAGCTGACCCATCAACCAACCCAACACAGAACCCAGGAGAACAGCTACAGAAACTCGCCGCTCAGCATTCCGAGGAGCTGCTCCGGCGACTCTCAGGCGCCGACAGCGACTCTCTCGGCATGGTCAACCAGTCTCCGCCACCTCCCGCACCGACGAGCAGCCCCGGCGTGCTCAGCCCGACGCCCATCAAGGCCGACGAGGTCGCGCCCAAGGCTCTCTCGACACCACCCACCTAGGAGGTACCTAGCAGCCCGCTCGCCAAGCAGACTGATGCGGCCCGTGTAGGTATTCGAATGGGATATGAAGTGCATAATGATTTTTCATGGTAAGCGCGCGATTTAATGGTGTTGGTATTGCATGTTTTTGTTTTGTGTTACGTTGAGCGCTGTTCTTGCTTTATTCCATTGCGGCTTTTTTTTTCCCTCTTCTTGATTTGCTTTCCTACTCGATACTATATTGCCATTGTTGCCGTCGTAAGAAAGGCTAGGATTGGCTGTTCTCTACCGTTGGTACATTCTCAATCTCATCCTATTCCTACTATCCCTGGGTTGCGCTTGTTTCGTGCGTCATTCTCCGACACAAAAACGGCCAGACATTATTAGCTTGTACAATTACGCATTCCATAGTTCCATGGTAATCTCAACATAACACACAATCGATGCGGCATGAAATGAAAGCGGAACAAATACACATCATCATTGGCATGGTAAAAATAGATGCACACGCTATGAAATCGGTAAAAAAGCATACACAGGTCTTGCGTCCTATCCCGTAGCTACCTTCACCTGCTTGTTACAAATATGAGCCATTTCAGTCATCCTCTTCATCGGGAACCTCTTCGATGGTAACAGCCCGACCTGCTGCTTTGCTGCCTTCAGCAGGTTCCGCCTGGTCCTCAGATTCGGATTCGGATGATTCAGACGCGGCGCCCCTACTCTGCTCACTATCCTCTGCAGACTGGGTACTGCCCGCTGCTGGAGAGGCTGCCTCTCCCTCTGTTACACCGGTTCCGTTCTCCATAGACTCAGACCTCGCTGCACTGCCAAAGTGCTGCGAAGATCCGCCCCAGTTTGGTATATTGGAAGCTGCGGCGGTAGCAGATGGCGGCGCCTCAGCTGATGCAGCTGCACCGGATGTAGCAGTGGTGCTGCGTGTCGAACTGTCAGGCCTCGTTCCAGGCCCAGACTCTCTACCTCGACCTCGATTAAAGAACCTATCTAGGATTTGCTGTTGTGATGAGACAGCTCCCGGCTGTGCGTCGGCCGGCGCGTCGTTGGAAACAGTTGTCGGCTCGGACCTCGCTCCCGCACCGTTGGATTCGCTGATGCGGAAGTTAGTCGTACCGGGAATACGTTCCAAAACATGAGCATTGGTTCGTTGGGCTGGCTGCGACGTAGGAGCTTGTGACACCGGAAGTTGGGAAGTGCGATCTTCGCCCTGCGGAGACGTGGCAGGGCCAGCGGAAGATGCTCGCGACGAGCGATGTGTGCTAGCAGGGGGGGGCTGGTGCTGGCTATCCAACCTTTGCAACGGCATCAAGGTCCACCCAGGAGGAATGGCGACGCCGTCAGGCAGATCGGGACTACCGGCAGGGATTGCTGCAGAGTATGGGGTAACTCCATGTCTCATCATGACGGGACTTTGCGTCCGTGAAGGCACGCTTCTGCTGCCGCGAAACTCGGCTGAGCTCTGAATGGTCTGATCGTGCGCCAGGGCTTCAGCGCCAGGGAGAAGGCCGTCAGCATTTTCGTGCTGCGACAGCTCTAACCGCTCGAGCTCAGTAACCAGCTGTCCAAGAACTTGCAGTTGCTCGTTGGATATACGAAGAGCCTCAGCTTCTTGGCGGACCAACACAGAGGCTTGGCTGTACATATTTGAGAGCGTTCGAAGCCTGTGTGATCTTAAGGCGGAGCTCTGGTTCAATAGAATCTGACGCGTAGCATTGGGCTGCGAAGCTGGAAACATCGTTTGGGGGTTCGTATCTGTCTGATGTTGTACGGCGGATGGCAATACATGTCCCTGTGTGTTTGCAGATTGGGCAAGTTGAGAAGGTTGAGATGATTGGCCCGATGCAGGCTGGCCTCCTGTACTTTGCTGGGACTGCTGTTGGGCTGATTGCGATTGAGATGGATCAGCCTCTGGTTGCACGCCTGAAGGATCTGGTGGGAAGCCACGACGCCAACGTCGGCGCATGCGTTCTTCTGCTTCCTGGCGAGGCTGCCCCTCATTTCTGAGTATGGCAAGTAAATCTTGCATTGGTCGTACATTTGGTGCATTACGGCGCTGGGGAGCCTGGGGAGCTGCATTAACCGGCCTGCGAAGCGCGTCCATATTTGGGCCAGCTTGAGCTGGTGGATCGTGCAGTGCCTGCTCTAATGCAAATCTGCCAAATCGAGGTTCCTGGGCAGGTCCCCCTTGAGCGGCTTGCAGTCCATTGTTGGGTATCTGTGGCGCAACAGGAGCGCGGTTGGCATTGTTGTTTGTGGGTGGCACTCGATCTGGAGTGACGGGTCTTCTGCATGTTGGGCAGACTTGCTGCCTCTCAAGCCAGCTTTTGAGGCACCCGAGGTGAAGTATATGACCGCATGGTAGCTTTTTGGGTCGAATTCGGTCGAGCGCTCCCGGATTAGCATTAAGATCCCAAACCCGCATGTCTTCTCGACAGATGATGCAGGTATTTTCCTGGTCCAGTTCAGCTTGAGTAGCATCTGGGTATCTGTTCATCTCTTGTATAGCTCGACGGTATCGCAAGACCGAATTGAGGCGCTTCAAAAAGTCTCTAGCGGTCATGAGCAAGTCGCGCATGATGTGTATCGGGAACGTGTAGAAGATCGTCAACAAAACGAAGAAGGTAACATAGAGAACGAGCTTCAACGTATCTATATTATGTTGGTCAGTAATAAAATCAATGACCATGTGTTCACCAGCGGCTTACCTGTTAACAGATCCAGCCAAAGCACCCATTCTCCTTTCGTCGCCCAGCCAGGTACTTCGATGTCCATCTCATCAATGTCGTCAGGATTAGGCAGAGGCTCTGCGTTCTCGATTGGCTGGCCGCTGGCAGCTGCTTCTTCGCGTTGTCGTATAATTGTATCTCGTTGTTCCCTGACTTCTTGCCTGCGCTCCAGGAGACGCGCCTGCGTTTGTGTCTGAATCATCTTTTGCTCTATAATGGATAGAATATAGCGGACTCCTGATCTTCCGGATGTTGTTGCGAGAACGGCGAATTCGAAGAGGAACATAACCATCATATCAGCTCTGGCCTCTTGAATAACGGTATTGATGCAGTAGCGAAGGATCCAAACGTCATAGACAAAGCTCATGAGGAGCGAAATAGTCAGACGAGTATGGAAGAGGCGGGGGTTAGCCGGCGGCTGCTGTTCCAGAAACTCGACTCGTCCATCTCCTATCCAGCCCCAGACTTTGCCTGTTACGAGGGCTGTGAACATAACAAGGAACCAAGCCCCGAGTTCATCGCGGAATATAGTCATCGCTAGGCATGTTTCAGTGATGGCGAACCAGGCTCGTTCCGTAAGTTGCTCGACTTCGGCGGTTCGTAGCGTTCCCCAGCACAGCTGAGAAATACCGTATATAATAGTTCCGTAAATAAGCAATGTGAAGTTGATTAACACCTGCCGTATTATTCTTATTAGACCATCACTGCCCGGCAGAAGGTGGCTAAGCGTTACTCACTAGCAAGCAGAAATTGCTCTGCGATAGGTAGACCATTGCCGAGTAAAAGTTGGCCCTCTGCTGAAAAGCCGAGAAGACAACAGCACCAGCGAGGGCTGTCGACGCCTAAAGACTGACTGTTAACGATCATGTTTCATTTGATGGCGCCCCCCTAAGCGCAAGCCGCGAACGTTGCGAGCTTACCCCGGCGTACCATCCCAGACGCATCTTGGGCATTGGCACGGGACTTTTGATGTTAATATCCAAACAATAGGCTATTCGAATCCGTTATATCCCCATTTTTGGAGCTCTCGGGCAAGCGCGACGAGAGAGGTGGAAAGTCGCTTCAAGGCAGCTGAAGGCAACTCTCAAGAAGCCACGTTAGTGGTTCGCGGTTCGGGGCTGAACAGGGGAGCTCCAATGACGCACTTAGTCACCCCAGGCACGTGATGATCCAACGGTGGCGGGTGAAACGGAGCTGGTGACGTGAACACCAATGTTTAATGCATTTCTCTAGGTTCCGCTGAAGAAAGCTCATCACCGATTTCAATATGACATTCTGATACCGTTTTCCCCCACGGAAATAGATGCCATTTCGCGGAACCTGACGCGCTAGAGCGCTAGCGGCACAGAGACTCCCCTGCTAAGTAATTACTCTCGTGTCTCAATCGCCTCAGTTTCTCCGTCTTCTATCTTCGTACATATCAATAGCAAGGAGTTTCAACCCAAATCATAGCACCTTCGTTTACCAGAGGCGTCTATCCCGAAACCCATTGGCTATCCGTCCAGCGAGAAAGGCAGCCACGCTGGCACTTTCGGCTGGTTCACTGAATCGGCCAAATGGATTCATCTTCTTCAGACCATCAATCTGGCCTTCTCTTCTACCTTCGAGGAAGAACTCAGAAGCAGTCAGACTTATGCCGAACCAATTTACAGTAATTCTCTTTGAAACCAGACCCTTTGGCATGACGCGTCATCTGCTCAATTGCGCCCTTTGTTGAGACGTAACAAAGGTGGTCGACAAGACGAGCGAGTGACGGCTACAGCCAGTAGAAACCAAAAAGGATGCCTTCACCATGGCGGATGTGAGCCGCAGCTTTACTGTTCCTTTATTAGCCCCAACCCGCTATCGACCAATGTCAGCGTCTCTAATAGAAACAGATACATGAGCAAGAAAGTAGGGCCCTAATAATGCCCATCTTCCCCTTTGCGTTTCCCGTACATTGCTGTGGCGAGATATTATAGATTCAAGTTTTCTTTCCGGACCTCAAAGGATCGCTGGGCATAATTTGTGTCTTTTTTGTTTGATCATTTTCTGCTTTGTCTGTCACAAGTTTTGGGCAAATAGACTACATGCTATCCTTTGGATTCGGCTTTGAAATGGAGTGTCTTCTTAAAGTCAGCTGAAATCAGCCCATGACACGACTTGAATGCCACAAAACACTCCAAAAGAGCTTGCGCCTAAACACCTCAGCTGTCTCACCGTTTATTTGTTTTTTATGTCTTTC
This sequence comes from Beauveria brongniartii, assembly GCA_030782485.1. Classification (NCBI taxonomy): domain Eukaryota; kingdom Fungi; phylum Ascomycota; class Sordariomycetes; order Hypocreales; family Cordycipitaceae; genus Beauveria; species Beauveria brongniartii. Next base: position 186,108 of record JARJPP010000025.1, read on the forward strand.
CCCAGTCGTTTGTCTTGAACAAGATCACATGCTGAATCCATTTGCCGGCCGGGTGAAAGCTTACTCTGTACTCACTATGCCCGGTTTGTGCAGTCTGCGAGAGGATGGGCGTGGCAGCTGGCTGATCACTCTTACTAGCGTCCTGTCTGGGCGGGCAACTCGAGCTTGTACTTCAATTTTATTAAGATTACTATCAATTATTGTTTTCAGCTGAAGCGTCTGGCAACTACGCTGGTGGCTTTATCTTGGAGGAGGGAAGCAGCTGCTGTCCTCGTTTGTGAAATTGGGTATAAGAATGGGCTGCCTTACGCCGCCACTGATCACCCATCTCGCAGAAAGTATACTTTACTTTCCAACGAGCAGATGTCAATCGACATGGGTTGCACAGATGTCGACAGACGCGTCGTATGGCAGGCAGCGGTTGAGGTGCCTACCACAGTCGGCAATGACACGGATAACTACGCATGATCTCACATGCCTTGCATCGTCTCGCGCGGGGGGGAAAGGTCAAATCACATTGGAAATAAAGAGTGGTTCCAAGGTGTTTGCTTCAGAGGTGAGTGTATTAACAAGCAAAAAAAAAACCAAAATTTTTTTTCCAACTGATGCATAGAAATCCGGGGCTGGTCAACCAGCCGAAGTAAGGCCTTTTTAACCAAGATTGTAAAACAATATAGATCAATACATAAACGCCAACCGTCTGTTCCATTCAAAAACAGTATGCAGAAAATCCGCTCAAGAAAGCAATTACGGACAACAAGAACAGGGTATCAATCCATGGCACTGGCCTTTGCCTTCTGAGGAAAGTGCAGTGCGAGTCAATTCGACTCTTTCCGTCAAGTTGGAACAGAAGTTCCTATTATAACATATATCCCAATACTCCTTCATGTCATCAAAAAAGTTTGGGTACGCCTCGTCGCAATGCATTGTAAAGCCGAAACTTGCCGAATAATGGTTCCGGCAAGTCGCCCTCGCAAATCGTATACTGGAGGGCGAGGCACAGCAAGTTATATCATTCCGCGTTTCGTCGTCAATATGTTTACGAGGAAGCGGGAGTCGTCTCCGTGGTGGTTTCGGTGTTACTGAGAATTTCTTGCACTCTCTGCATCTCCAGAATCTGCTCCTCGGTAGGGTCATCAGAAATCCAGGGGCCTTTTTCGTCATCGGTGGCGTTGAGGAAGCCCTCGGCGCGCTTCATGGTCTGCACGTCCAGGTCGGTGACGTAAGCTTTGCCGTCTGAGAGCTTAAGACGAACTTCACGGTCGGTGGAAAGCATCAAATCGTCCTTGGCTAGGCGACGCCCGCCATCAAAGACGGCCATGATGCGCTTCTTCATGGTCATTTGACCCTTGTCGAAACCCCAAGAGGATGGATAATCCTTGCGGTTCTTACGACCACGTGTCTTCCCAATCAAGGGAACGCCGCCGCGCGAGTGTGTCATGCCACGTGACTTGGACACACCGTTTGTGAGGGCCATCTTCTTCTTGGGTGACATGTTGAGGCGATCCTCACCGTCTTCCATGTCATCATCCTCTTCGTCATCCTCACCAGGAGTAGAGTGGTTGGTGGGAGTGACGGTGGGCAGGTTGTTCTTCTCTAGGGTCTGGTGAACGCTACTATCGTTCTCCACTTCGGCGAGGCGCTGGGCGTTGATGGCTTCGGCGGGATCCTCCTGCTGAACAATGCGCAGGACACAGTCATCCAGATGCTCGTAAAAGTCCTGGGCGTTGGAGAAGGTCTGTGAGCAGGTGCTGCACTTTCCGGTAGCGTCAGGAGCGTAACCGGTGAGCTTCTTGCCGGGGTTGATGGCGGTGGGGGCCTTCTTGCGAGAGTTTGGTGGCGTCTGCTCGACACCGTGAACGGTTGTCAGATGGCGCTTGAAAACGTCGGCGCGGTTGAACGACTTCTCGGCAGCCGAACCAGAACCAGGGCAGAAGCCGCAGACCATGGTACCCTTGTAATGCGTCAAGGTGTGTCGGTTCTTGTCGTACTTGCGAGCAAAGCCCTTGACGTGATACTCGCAGGTCTGGATCGGGCACTTTTCAGGGCGCTCAGTCTGGTGGGTGAGCATGTGGGCCTTGAGATCCTTGAAAACCTTGCCGCAGTCAGGATAAGTGCATCGCTGGCGCTCCTTGTTCTCGTCGCCGGAAGGATACTCGGCAGAGCCAGGCGAGATGAAGCCGCCGGCCATGCTCGGGCGACGGCCGGTGGGGTCCATGGGAGTGCCGTAGGGGCTGTGAGAGAAGGCAGGTTGGAAGGAGCCATTATGAAGGTAGGGCGAAGAGGAGCTGGTGCGCATCATCGAAGGTTGGGGCGAGGCGGCGAGCGAAGGAGAGGCGGGATATGGGTGGACGGGCTGATGGAATCCTGCGTCATATGGCGAGAAGGATATTGGGTTGGGCTGTCCAATTTCAGGGTGGATCAATGAAGGATCTGGAGCCGGGTTCATCTTGTCAGTAAGGCTGCCACAGCAGAGCACCGGAGCGCAGCGAATTGATATGAAAAAGAAGCTATGCTCGGAAATGATGGAGCTGCAACGTCTGGACTGTATGTAAAGAGAGAGAAAGAGAAGAAAACTGAACAAGGTGCAGTAGTGGCGTGAGGGTTGTGGACGTGGCTGGAGCTTGCAACCAGGAAGAGGGGCCTCAATAGATATGGGCAAATGCCAAAGACTGAAGAAAGAAAACGTGCAGCGAAGTTGATGCAGCGGGTACTGCTAACTGGGGCGCTGGATAGCGTAGATAGGTAGGCAGTGGACTTGGTGGGCAGCCACGGTAATGTCTCGGTTGGCTAAATGACCCGAAGGCCCTCTTAAATGGGGGCTGTTGATGGGAGGTGATGAAAAGGATAGGTCGGTAGGATGATGAACGTGAGGTATATGAGCAATATAGGCAATATGAGCAAGTAGAAAAGATGCGAGGAAAGGCCTTGCGTGTACAAGGTACCGAGATACCTTGCTTCTTTTCTAGGAGAGTCGAAGAGGGTTGGAGAGAGGGCTGAGGATTTGCGCTGCAGTCAGAGAGGCGCTGCGGGAGCGAACTTTGAGCGAGCCAATATGATGACGAGTGCTGTCGGTAGGTAGGGGAAAGGTAGAATACTTAGGTAGGCCTCCCGAGCACCGCCAAACTGGTAGCCACTCAGGTCACTCAACCGGGTAAATCTGGCACAAAACCGTGGCGCAGGCTGTGCTAGTGGCCAGCTGAACTGGCCGGGGCAAGCGGGTCCTGTGGCTCGGCGATGCACGCTAGGTAGACCGACATGACCTTGCAGCAACGAAGAGCACAGACAGACACACACGCAAGACGCTCGCTGCCTCGGTGCCACATTTGCGCAGACACGACAACACGGCCGCCAGAGCCTGATCAGTGCAATTTCTCGCTTGAGAAGAACTGCGCCGTCGAATCTCAAGGAGAAAGGGGGAACTGACGATAAAGAAACGAGTAACAGACGTTGCGCAAACAAAGACAAGCAGTAAAAAGGCAAACCAAAAAAAAAAAAAAAGGGTAAAAGAAACAAGAAACTCACCAACAAAAGTCTTGGCATGTGTAAAGTCAAAGGTCGACAAATCATCCACATTCGAGCTCGAAAACGTCGGGTATTCACCACCCGTCATGTAGTCGCCCACAATGCCCGGCTGCATACTTGCCCACTCAGGAACGCCCAAATGGCCAGTATGCGACTGCGGTGATCCGACGACCGAGGACGGTGCTGACGGGGCCGACGCTGTCGAGAGGCCCGACGACGACAGTCTCATGTCACCATCGTCGGGGTATACGCTCGGCGAGGTGCGGTTGTTGAGGACGTAGTTGGGAACGCCGCTGTCGGTGCCGTACATGGTCTGCTCGAGGCTGCCCATGGTGGTCGCGAGAGAGCCGGCGTATACGCTATAGGCTTCGGCGGCAATGTTCATGTCCATCGGGGCCGATGTGAAGGCGACGCTGTGTGACGCATCGTGGTATCGCGCCATGTTCTTGTCGTCCTGTTGCAGGAACATGGTAAATGTTTGCTCCGTCATGCTGCGACTTGTGGCTGTTGAGAGACGAGACGCGTTCGGTGGTTGCGGCTGGGTTTCGGAGTCGCAGTCAGGCTCGGAACCCTGGCTTGCTGTGAGCCTCGAATGAGAGCTCGCGTGTTCGGTTTCGACCAAGACAGTGGCAAGAGAAGAGATGAGATGAAGAGGCGCAAGTCTATCGCATACCACAGCCTGGTGCTCGTCTGGACCGTCAAAGTTATTCGATGGTGGTGGGGCGGCAACGGGTTGAATCCAAGTGAATTTGCGATGCTTTTTGGCTTGACCGACAGACAACTCTAGTCGTGTAAAACTAGAATCCTGCACGGAAACGACAAGAGCGAGCGTATGCGCAGCGATTGTGCCACAGAGTCTTGGGGAGCGGGAATGTATGTAGCAGTAGTAGTGAGAGGATGGTAGGTTGTAAGTCGAGTACGGCGTGTACACGCAGCAAATCCAGGTTTACCTCAGCTGCAGCGTTTTGTATAATGAGGGTATCAAACGGTGACAAGATTGGAAACCCAAAGCTTGAAGTTTGTAAAGAAGGCTGCGGGATGATGCGGGTTGGGGGCTTCGACGTAGATATAGACCCGAAGCTACCTATGCAGGACGGACCAAGAGCGGATCTGTTCTGCCTGGAAGGGGAGGGGGGTAAGAAACGAGATGCTAGTAGGTGACTACAGACATTGTGTACTTTGGTCGACGGAGCACACGAGAGAGAGAGAGAGAGAGAGCCCTGCAAAGTAAAGAAACGGTTTAAAGCAACACCCTGTAGATAGGGCAGACAAGTGTACAAGCCGGACGTGTGGGTTCGTTCTCTTGGTCCCTTTCCGCGTTCACTTGGGGGGGGGGTGCGAAGTCTCGGTGGACAGGATAGACGACGTGGACCGCAACACCCCGGGAAGAGTGGGGGCACTTGGCCCATGTCACGCTAATAATTAAGAGCAAATCAACCATGACTAGGGGGAGGGCGTGTACCGGCTGTCTAGGCTGGGGGTGGTGCGCGGTGGGTGTGCTCGAGTTGGGTGTGCTCGAGTTGGGTGGTGGCAACTAGCCAGTGTGATGGTGGGTGGATGGGCGTACGAAAGTATTAACTGAGAGTAGATACTGGTTACTTACAGATTACAGATTTATTAGGTACGCTGGTAAAAAAGAAAGAAGAGGCTTTTTGGTGGGTTACTTGCCAGCTTACGGATGACTTCTCCATGTTTATGGGGCATGATGCAGCGAGATACAGTGCTCACGGCCACTCCGCCGCTGCAGTTTTTTATTCTAGAATGCTTTTCTTGTCTACATACATCTGCATGCATAAATAAGACGCTGTACTATTCGGGCGAGTCCGAACCCATGTACGTGTGAATTGTAAAATGACGCCTCCCCGTCAGGCATTGAGTTGGGCGAGTGCATCATGAGAGGGGGCCGCGCGCGCGCGCGTGTGCGCGTTGGCAGTTTTTAAAGAAAGAGGAGAAAAAGTCTAAATAAAAACAAAACGCCCCCGTTTCTGCACCACAGTGGATAAAAAGGCAACCGCTGCGAGAGAAGAAATGCCTGGATTCAACTGGTACTTTGAACCATAATGGGCCTAGTGAGGACAAATCGAAATCGAAAGCAAGTTGGAGTGAGGCAGCCAGTGGGAACAAGGAGGACAGAGGCAAACAAAAAAAAAGGCGTGAGAAAAAGATGGTGTCAAGGCGAACAAGTCTCCAGCGGTGCTAGTACCTGTAGGGAGCTTTACAGCGCCGCGGGTGCCCCGTTGCTTTGGGACTTGATGGGACGAGTGAAGTTGGCTGGCAGGTCAAGGTCGAAGCCCCCGACCCCCTGGTCAATTTGCTCGCTCGTCTATTTAGCACTGTGGACTGCCTGTTGCTGCCAGGCGATCCCGTACCAGTACCAGTAATAATCTGTACCTCAGATTACGGGTTACCTGGAGTCGAAGCCAGTTGAGTGGAGAGCCCGCCTAGACCAACCTTTTACCCTGACTGAGAGCCCAGCAGCAGGGAGAACTTTGACAGGCGGGCTTTTCGTTAGCGACTTGGCGGACTTTCAACGGTCTATTCACCTAAATGGCATGCGCCGATGGTACCCCGCCGTCGCGCCCCAGCCTGATTCTTATTATTACGCCTTGTCAGTTATCAATGGTGGTGGTTCCGGCAGGCAACAGGACGTTTTGAGAGGCATCCATCTTTTAACCTCATTCTCGGGGGATCGAGATGTGACCACCGTCTTGGCGATGCCTTTCAACAATTGCTCATTACGAGATTCCCCGAGCAAAAAGCAAAGAAAGCGATATTTGTTGCCTATACGTATTCATCGGACTTTTTGTGCCTCTTGTCATTGTGTCAATCAATGTCTCTCGACTGTCGGTAGTTGCCCTTGACGTGGTCTTTTTCATGTAGCCCTTTTCCCGCAAATGGCAAGGATGCAAGACCACCGACTCACACCTTGTCTTTGACCAACCAGCGAAAGTTTTTAATTTTCCTTCGACGCCGCCGCTTGCGCGCCTTTTCTCCAGGTACCAAAGTGATAGGGGCGTGGCGGCGCCGGCCACCGCCCCGCCAGGCCGGCCACCAGAACCCTCCCCCCCCCCCGCTCGGGGCGATCGAGCTCTTGCCTATCCGTACCAGCACACAATTTTCATGTCAGTCCCGGTTTATGCGATCGTTTATTCTCACAAAAACAGCAGCGCGAAATTGCACAAAAACTCGTATTTTGGAGATTCTCATCGATGTCCCAGATATGGATCAGTTCCACCGGTTCGGGGTGCCATCTTGACTATGATGCTACGGCGCTCGTAATCCGGACCTCAAGTTATCCCGACGCTTGCTTGGCCTTGCCTTGTGGTCGAAGCAGGAAACGCCAAAGAACGACCGCCATGCGGCCCTCTTCCTTCAGTTCGCTGTAAACGAGACAAAAGCGGACAAAAGACCCGAGACCCTTTTTGGAGGGGGGGAACGAGGTGGCCGGATTAGAAGCATCTCAGTTTCCGCTCTGCCCTGTAACTAAGAGCTGCTCTTTGTTCGAATGGAACTACTCCGCACGTTGTTCTACAGTTCACTGTACCTGTCTGGAGAGAAGAACCAAAAAAAATTTTGTCTCTCGGTCTCCTCGCTCACTGACCGGGCCGGCCCCCATGGAAATGCGCAGATGGCTGTGAGACACGCGTCTGCCATGCGAGCTGGACCCCCCTCTCAGACTGTGACTCTTTTTTTGGGACAAGGTCTCTCTGGAATCGGCTTCCACTAGGGGCTGTTGCTTGGCATCCCACTTCCCAATGCATGCCGGGGGTGGCATACAGTACTGGTAGCAAATGTGCACAGGCAGGGAACTCGCATGTCGGACGGAGTATTACAAGAAAAAGCACAGGCTGGAGATCGGAGGGGGAAAAAGCCAGGACCAAGTGAAAAACGTCATTGTCTCTGCACCAAAACGCGGGCTGTTTTTTTTTCTTTTACTACTAATACTCCGTAGTTATTATCGAGCTTGTACAGATTAAAAGCACTGGCGGGTGCGGCCCGTAATTTTAAGAACATGATCAAGCATCGTCACGACTGTGTCCTTGCCTCGTTGCCGGGGTTTTTTTGTCGCCTTGTTCAACTTCAAGGGCTAAAATTTAAAGGGGAAAAGGACTCCAGCATATTGGTACGCACAAGTTGAAATGGATATCCAGCATTGCTTTTTCTTCCCTTTGTTTAGAAAAAGAAAGCTCCATGCAGCCCGGAGACATCCCGTTGGGAATGGGACTCAACTGACAGGTTGACGCTAATAATGACGAGGGCCTACATACATCGAAGGTTTCTCCGCTCAGGACCAAGTCCGTCCAGGTAAGCCACTGGAATTACCACATGCATTATGAGCATGGGGGGGTTTGCGACCCAGTGGCCTTGGGGTCTCCGCCATCTCGCCTCACTCTGCAGATGCAGCAGGCAAGAAAGAATGCCCCAGCCCAGGGAGGGGGACCGCTGGTGTCCGTAGTTGTGGCGTACTGCCCGCTGCAGCGAATCAAGTGACTCCAACAGGGATGTATGTAGTGACTGGTGTTGCTTTGTTTCACTGGTCGTTGCCTGTCAGACCGAATTGCTGGAAGTTTGCGATTTCCTGTCTCAAAGTGATGTCCTTGCTCAATACGAGGTAACTCGGTCATGTTCAGTGGGAGAGAAAAAAAAAACACGGCCCAGCGAGTACGAGAAAGCAGGCTGCTGCTGGTGCTGGCTACATACATGCCCCCTCGGAGTAATAAAAGGAGCGTGGCAGGTTCGTCGTAACCTCGCCCAATAGCAGCCAGCGCTCTGCCGCACCGGCTCCGACGGATGCGCCGCCCTAAAACCCGGGCTCACAGCCATCCCCAATGAATACTGATGTTGTCTCAATACGTATTACCAATCTGCAAAGATTGTTTCGCGAGAGCATTGCCGTTTATGGAAGCTCGTGTGCGCATCACAACAGACAGCAGCTCCAGAGAGGCTATTGTATCTCTGTCTTGATGAAAGACCGTCTTAGTGTGTTTAGGACAGCAAATTGCTCTGGTTTCAAATTGCCCTATGCCTTGTTAGAGGTGAGAATCATGTGCCTTGTTTCCAACACCAGATAGGCTGTTTTGAATAATTCCCTTCACTTTTTTTACCTTTTTTCACCCGTGGCTGGCCAAACCAGTCTCAAAAGGGCGAATTCGAAGCTGAGGCTTGTGAGGCGGGATACTTTGTAATTAGCCCTTTGGCCCAGCATCCAAGGAAAGTTCCGTACCATGGCGCGCGCCAATGAACCGCTACGCCAAGAGGGGATTCAAGTGTGACACACCGCAATGCAGTGACATGACGTGTCTATTCTTATTCATGGCACGCGCCTAATCTCGAAATCAAACTTTGTGTGCAAGTGAAAAAAAAAAAAAAAAAAAACCCCCAAGTCTGGGAAATTGGACCCCTCTTTGGCAAAAGTCATCTGTATACATGGCGAAGCTCGTCCGACGCATTTGTGCGGTGCGGCGTTGCACACACACATCCCATCATCTGGACCACACCATCTCTTCTCTTTACGCCCCCCGACAGGGTGGCGCAACGCATTCCTACGGAACCAGTCCGTTATTAAGGGTGTGTGAGAGAAGTGCGTCTGAGTGTGGTGTGAAGGAGAAAAGTCGTTGACCAACCTTGCCCTTTTGCCCCTGGTTGCTGTCAAACGCGGCGAGGCATACTTGCTTCTCGTCTACGACTGCCTTTCCTTGTCCGTCATGGGGGCAATCAAGCCTCAAAAAAAATTGGGCGGTGCGGAACCTGTCCTATGCCTTCCTCCGTACTCCGTACTTTGACGGGGATTATTTACAGTTTGTTGGCGGAACGATATTGGCGGCGCCCGTAAGCCGCCCATCTGCCGGGACTTGCAGGACCCGCGCCGCCGATACCATTGACACCAATGAATTACAGATTACAGAAAGGCAAAAAAAAAAAAAAAAAAAAGTAGGCCATTCTGTAGTAGACCACGTGCGCATCAGTGTATCAATAAATCGTTCGAATTGATTGCATATGCAGGCTTTTGCAGAAGCGGCGCCGCATCGCTCCGCCCGTCAGTCTCGGCCCTGGATGGCGCTCTCCATAACTATGGCTTTTTCTTTTCTTTTGTCTTTTTTCTCCTCTCATCCCCCCTGTTTCTCGCCCCCAAGTTTTCTAGATGGTCGGTCCCAAGACGCCAGAACTTCCAGGAAGGAGGAAGAGGGGGGGGGGGTGGTACCCTGCATCATTATGGCTGGATACTCCGAGGCCTGGGCTCTCCCTCGTATGTCACTCGCACAGCGTGTGCCTTGGCCCTCCCCCCCTGTTTTTTTTTTTCGAATGTAGCAGACACGCGACGGTGTTGCTGTTGTGTTGTGCCATCGTGCATCGTTCTCAGCTGCAGATTGTATCATGTGTATGCACGTATGATCATGTTTGCCCAGGCTGGTCAAACTGCGAACCTTGGCCTGCCTAGACTTGTAGCGATCTCTGGGGAAAGGGTGCCGTGCAGTGCGTGTTTCGTCTACGATAGGCTAGACGGCACATCGGTCAGCCAGTTCACGCACCATGTTCTAGGCGTACTGGTAGGCGATATTGCTTCTAGAATGAAATCCAGCCGTACGGTTCATAACATAGAGGGCGTCGGGGTTCATTCCCACCAGAATTGGCTTGACACATGGAGGGTTCTCTTCTATTGTGTGACTACGTTTGCTAGATCGGTATTTGTTCTGTTTGGGAATCACCTGTGAAGGCCTCTGATTGATGAAGGAGCCTGGACGAATAGGGAGTGTGCATTTCACAACACATGGTAATTCACATAAGCAGCAGCACACCATGCAAGAACTTCACTCAACATGAGCCGTCGCACCGTGATTAGCTCGCCGTTACCCATTGAATGAGGCTCCTTTCAATTTAAACGACAAATTCCCAAGTATAGGGTTGGTAGCAAAGCACAGCGTGAGGCATTCACCATACCCCACTAGCCAGAATACGGCCGGCCTCAGCACATAATTTCCGCCGACCGATCATCGTAGCCATTTTTTAACATGTACGGAGAAGAAAGCCGTAGCCGATTAACTTTGACCGTCGTCGGCTGTCGGACTGTTCCATTTTCGTGCAAAGTAAGCTCTGCCCACACCTTCAAATTTTGGGGACCGCGGCGAGTGGGCAGTGGTGGCATTGGCAACCCCAAGTCTTGTAGGGCTGAGGCTGTGCAGCAAGTCAGCAACGCCTCTCCCCTCCTAAAGGAAAGGCCAACGATGGGCAGCTGCACAAATGTAGAAAACAGAAACTCTGTGCGAATTACAAAGGTTTGGGGGGGGGAATCAGGGGTGCTGCAGCACAGGACAGGCTTGCGGAAAAATGGCCGTGGGCCGGAAGATTAACCCGCAGAGCTTTATTATGGTTACGCGTGGATACTGAAGTGTGTACAGATTAATTGTCCGACAATGCCCAAGATCAGTATATCGAGGTACTTTGCTTTGGTTCTCGTCCTGTACACAATTGTTGGGTAAACGACGCGGACACCTTTCAGCAGCGCGAACCAGAACAACTGACCAGGCGAACCACCTGGCCGTTGGGCACATCATTTATTAGACATACCCCCTATCAAGTGTCCAAGTAGCGCGCTTTTAGCGTCTACTGGCAAATACCCGTGTGATTGGAAGGGAAACCCTTGCGACTGCGACTACGAAACTAGTCAAGGCGGTGATGAAGGAACTAACTTGGGCCCGTTGTGACTCCCCTTGGCGATCCAGACTATCACAGACGGTGAGGGGGAAACGAGCTAGCAGACAACTTGTGCCTTTTTCGTACAATATGACTGGCGAGAACCAAAATCACAGAAACCAAAACCAAAGAAGGGGGTGTATACGCAGCGAGTGGCTGAGTGTGTTGCAGAAGGCGTCGTTGATGTGCATGCAATACAACTCACAATGAAGCTCCGCCCATCCAGAACCGCCGTGCTGGCTCCTGGCTTTTTTGGTGTAACTGTCGTTTACTGGTTTTGGTCAGAGGGGGAGATAGCCGACAAGGGAAATATTGGGTCAAAAGGGGATGGCGGTCTCAATGTCCAGATTTGAATGGGCTGGCAGCCTGGCAGAGTGTTGAGCCTCGAGCCCTATCCACACTATTAATTTGCTGTATTATTCCTGCGACAACTAAATGAAGTGCACCTTGTATCCGGACTCAGTTGTGGTGTGGTAAATAGTAGTCTGCCGCTCGGCGCCATCTACCCCCACAACCCGCCGCATCGGTACCTGCTCAACTCGGTTGACAGAATTTGTGAATAACTACATCTGTACGGATTACATGGCGCCTGAATAGTCAGTATCGAGACTCTAAAAGCAACCACATGATGTGTAAAGCTACGGAATCCCGAGTCTGGACTCGACACGATCAATCGCCACACAAAACTTTACCCAAGGTTTTGCGCGAAATCTCGATGGAAAGAAAGTCAGCAGTATGATAACTACAGAGTTGCTTGCCAACTCCGGGACCCCGCTTCTTGCGAGGTGTCTGTCTGTCTCAGGAGGAAAATGACAGTGCCATCCCGTACCCCTGGTCAGAATCGGGCGACCGGCAGGCATTCCGACCAGTCGGCAACTTTGAGCGAAGAGGGAGGGTGTGCTTGAGTCGTTGGCGGTAGCATCGTCTCCGGCGCCATGGCACCTTGACATTGGGCTTGCCAATCCCAATGGAGCCAGTAGCCAATGGCAGGTTGAGAAAGGCTTCTCCGCCACTTGAAGACCGTTTATTGATACTAGCATGTAAATATACAAGTTGTTATCGGGGTGGAGCAGCTTCTTGCCATCGGCTGTCGTATTTATCGCATAACGCTCCCAGAGATGAGTACCAGGTAATAATAAACTGTATCCCTACGGAGTACTCGGTACCGAGAAGAAGGATAACGACGCCCGGGCCATTCTGGGGATGGGCCGTTCGCTTCGCTGTGTTGCTGCTCCACCAAACCCTCTTGATGCGACTTGCTAACTAAATCAAAAGCTTCTTTTCCCGTCTGCGCTAAACAAAAGCTAACGAAACTATTCGGGAGGGCTGGCACGCCCAGTATGTATGCATGTATCTGGGAACAGGATTGAAAGGCACTCGGAAGCACTGAAGTAGTACTCGGTACAGATTATTATGCAGAAAACTAATTATATCTTTTTCTCCGACAGGCCTGCCTTGTCCACTGTGATGCGAAGATTTTGGCCGACGACGGCGCCAGACGGGCCAGCCACCCTGCAGGCGGTCAACCGCCAGATCTGCGCGGAATACCATCGGTCTACGTCCGGACGACTAAAAAACCATACAAAGTTATCGCTCACGAGGACAAAAACGGCAGCAAGGCACAGTGACGGAGAATGCCTTTTTTCCATTTGCTTGTAAAGTACAGATACGGGGCTGGTCCCTCACTTGGGTGGTGGTGGCGCTGAGTGTTTGTTGTCGAGACATGGTCCTTATCCTGGAACAAGCATGATCGGCGACCAACTATTACAAGCCCCAAAAAAGCAAAGTTGGCGCCGTCGCATCCCCCGCCAGCGAGGCAGCCTAAATATTTCAAAACTCTCCTCTAACCAGTCGTCCCCAGTACAACGGGGGAGCATGACAGGCCGAACCCGGCATTCTGGGAAATGATTCAATTCGATCAAAGTTGCAGGGGCACCGGGCCAGTGCTTCCCCTTGTCAATCTGGGCCATGAGCCCGACTCTCAGGCCTCCGATACTGTCAACGGGATGATCTCTGTCCCTCGCCCCCAAATGCACCCCTCCCTCATAGCCTTGCACTAGTAGGACCACCCCTTGTCCTTTAGAAGCGACGGCCACTCACCCAGCGAGCCTCCCGTGCGTATCCGTTGGTTTATTAGCAATGATGAGCGCAGGGTTGGGGAGGTATGCGCCCGTGGGCATGTCTGTGCGTGTGCTAAGCATTATACTAGTTAGTACAGATTATGGTACCGGTAGTTTATAAAGTAGAGGCCGCCATCGTTGGTTACGACGACCAGCATCGAAGCTAGACCAGTCCGAGCTACCGCCATTCATGCGCCGAGTACTGATACGGGTTTGGTGAAACGGGACAAAAAGTGGGCTGATGAGGGCCACAGTTTTTGGGTTGCAACCGAAGAGATCTTGGTGGTCTGCTTGGCGCAAAGCAAAATGAGCCATTGCTAATAAACGCCCGACGACTCATACATCCAAATGAAGTACGGGGTAGTCATGTTACCACTCGTGCCACTGTCAAAAGCACGCCAAAGGCTTGCCAAAGGCTTATGCCAAGAAATGGCTACTTGAAAAGTGCCAATTCTCTCCATTTAATTTACGACCTAAATAGGCTAAATATACGTGAGAAAATTGCACAGAATTCGGCAAACCAAATGTTTCAAGATGACAGGGTAAGAGCTCTTCCACGACGGACAGACTCGACGTTGGAAGATGCCCATAGGGCTGCCAAGGCGGGATGACGCTGTGCCATGTCGCAGACAGCAGCATAACTTTGCATCTCCTCAACCGGGCGCGCTTAGTTTGTAGGGTAATCTGTACAGTTTCCTCAAGAAGCAACATATTGGACCACCTTGCCCAACGAAACAGAACCGCCACTGTTTTTTTTTTTTTTTTTTTTTGTATTCGCCTTGTGACGGGTCCGTCGCCGCTAGGCAACGTGAGAATATGTCATCATCATGCATGTCTGATAGTTGGCATGTTCGCAGCAGTCATCTGGCTGTGCCGGCGGACACGGGAGAGGGCAAGTCCTGCAGGGGCAGGTGGAAAGGCGCGCCTCGTGTCAGCAAACGTGGTCAACGACACCAAGCTGATAAAAGGTAGCAAGTTGCAAGTAGAGAAAAGGAAAAAAAAGAAAAGAAAAGGGTGTCGTGATTTGAATTCCAGACTACTGGGATTGCTATGCAACATGAACCGTGCTACGGAATATGGTTCAAGTAGAGTAAGAATGTTCTATTCGGCGTGACTGGGCTGACTTGCGCATTACTCGCCAAGGCGGACATGGGGACAAGATGGCGTCTCTCACAGCGTTGTACAGATTATTACTCAATCAATCCAATTCACGGCGTCGGGCACATTGCCAATAATAGCCGTAAATGCCTCGTATCAAGTCGTTACGCAAAACTGCAAGGTCTCGCAGAGTATGAGATTGTATTGTCCGAAACGCTCGATCAATAAACATTTCCATGAGCACAGGCCACAGAAAAGTTGAACAAGACTCATTCATCTATTTGATGAGAATCGCGTCCAATCCACGTTTCAGGACAAACTGTGTCGCGGCGGCGCAGTCTGCAGCTTGCGCATTCGAGGTGCGGCTCAAGGACAATCTCGCGTGGGTATTTTTTACCAGTTAGAAGGCTCACGAGGCTCTTGACGCGAATGGGGGTTGGCAAACTTGCGAGACGTGTGGCCATCAACTGCTGAGACTTGGCGATGATGCAGGGGCGCTAGTCTTGCCTTGTTTCAACGGAGCTGGGCACTGGGGAAAGAATACGGATGCCCTGTGAGGGGAAGAAGAGGGGGGAGGGGGGTTCTGTCCTAGCATTAAGCTTCGAGATGGGAATCAGGGCATCTCTACATATGAGTGTGTGTGTGTGTGTGTAGCTGTGAATGCAACGCTGGCTAACTACAGTACCTAGATGAGATGCGAGCATACACTCTCATAGTCGTCTATCCTGTCCATCCACTGGCGCAGAAGAGAGACCCAGTCTGACCCCAGCATGTCAATACTGGTAGTTGCTTCGTACGCTGGCGAATCAAAAGCCCCCATCAAATGAACCCTGGCGGGGTCCAGCAGAGTCGCAACGAGGCTGCCAGCGCGGTGTCCTTCACCCTTTACGGTTAGCACAGATGGAGAATGAGCAAAGGGTGTGTGTGTGTGTGTGTGTGCGCTGCTAATGTATTATCCTTGCTGGCCATGTGTATTATTAGCAAAGCAAGGTTTAAAAAAAAATCGCCTTGGTGGCCCTCCCGAAAAATGGGGATTTGGTAAAACTGCGTGTGCATGTCTCGGGTCTTGGCCGTAGGCATCGACGAGGGCCATACACTATCCACTGCTGATGCAACGGCGGCAGAGTAATTGCGAGCTAATAATTACTATTTCGTCCAAATCGGTAGAAGACGCATCGTTCAAGATTTATGCCACATTACCACTGCTCGAGGTTTCTCGTGTTCTGGGAATTTTTTTTTTATTATATTGTTTTATTTTAATTTTTTATAAAGTCGGATTATTGCCATTGCGCGCAACGCTTCAAACAAACCCACGTCAAGCTATACTGCATTGGTTCTCGCGTTGCGAGCATAAAATGTCTCTGAGTACTCTATATCCCTGCGCGACGAAATATGGTTCTGCAAGGACCCCTCAGCAGTGGGTTGATGGCTGGTGCACTAGACTATTCGTAGGTAGGTACGGATGTAAGCACGGTAGGGAGGGTATGGGGCGTGTATCTTGTGTGGGAATCCGCTAGCATGATGCACTGGGAGCTTACTGAGTATTTACAAATTTACAAGGCACCGCCATCGTACCTTGTAGACGGATGGTTAATTGGTCAACTGTACGGAGTAATCTGTATTATTAGATAGCGACAAGGACCAATGTACCAATCGCTTCGCCAAATCTCACTGCGCCTCACCACGCGAAGCGACAAGATTGGAGTGAATGCATTGAACCAGTGCTGAGGCCTAGAGGGTCATTTCCATTTACCAACATATACAATCTCGTGCAAGTTGACCCGTGACTGGCACAGGATACCGGCCTTGGAGACTTGATATTATATATCGGCTTGGCAAATTGCAAATATGAATTGCTAAATGCCGCGCGGAACGCCTCGAGGCATCTCTGCCGTCATTCATGCACATTCCCGCCGCCGTCTCCCCAGGGCCAAGCCTGCAATGCAAGTGGAAGAGTAACAACAGTGCCACAAGTTTTTTCTGTTCGGGTGCTCGCAAACGCCCCTTGCACGGCTTTCCATGTTTGGGCGACGAGGTGCCGCACGCCTTGATCTCGAACAGGATGGCACGGCCCATAACTAGTCACTAGAACCAATATCATCGGCAAGGTACAGATGCCACAGGAGAGCACGGCTGGAAAGCGGTTAAACCGCTGCCAAGCACAGATTATCACTACACGTTGAATCGTCAGGAGCTATCCGTACGTTGCAACCGAAACCCATCTTTTTGATTACACTGTGATTATTCTTGCGTCATTGAAAAGTACAAAATCACTGCAGCACTGCCAAAGATGTCGTATTGGACTGTAGGACCATGTTCATCGTCCACTTTTGTGTCTCAAAGTCAGGTATACCGTTTGCGCACCACCAACTAATATTTAACAAAGAGCTCTCGATGCAGCAACCCCTCGCACATTCGGTTAACCGGCGGGCCCGGGCCGGCAAAGTCGGGGCCTCAATCTATAATAACACTGTGAATTAAAAACACCTGAATATGTGGCATAGTCATGTCTTGCACCCTCTCACACATACACACATACACACATACACATACACACACACACATACACATACACACACATACACACACATACACATACACATACATACACATACACATATACACACACACACACACACACACACACACACACACACACACATCACTCCTAATGGCGAGATGGCTTCCCCTTTGTGCAACTCCTCAGCAGGACAGGGGAGTTCGGTGCGCTGTCATACTTCCATGCCCGAGGTGACACGACAGGGCCAAGACGAGGAGATAAAGACATGGCTGCTGCATGCTGCATGCTGCATCGAGGGGTGGAACTGGCTGGGGTACATTGTAGCGGAATGTGGGCAGACATGTCACTGACGCATGCTACCAAGTATATTAACGCACTGCTATTATCGCTGCCAGGGACATTTTCGTCGGCGTTTTATCATTAAACAAACTCCCATGTATTCACTCCGTACTCTGTACCTTGAAAAAAACAATCTTCTAATTGCAATTGACAGCTGCCGAGAAATAAGGTGGTTCCACGCCTATTCACGAATCTTGAGGCAACTTTAGGCATAGCCTGAACCCCCCCTTGCAAAGAGTACTAGATCTCGGCCTTCGGTACCTGTAACAGTCCGGACGCTAGCAGGCCCTATCAATATCATTGGTGACTTTTTGATGATCAATACCCTTGAGTCAAGACCAGGCAGTGTTTTGGTTGTTGTCGTTCAAATCTAGAAAATAAAACATCAATTTTGGCGCTGGCGCGGTATTAATCCCTTTGGCTGATTTATTTTGTGCACTTTCTGGGTGATTTTGTTGGCAAGAATCTGTGCCATGCAATGCCTCCGAGCTGTCATAAAAGGTGTTCCATCTTACTCTTCTCCATCCAAAGTACTTGTGCATTTAATGACCCTGGCGATTTTCGAATCATGAGACGAGAGAAGGTGAAACGAGAATGCCCAAAAACAATTGTGCCTCTCTCTCCCAACTAAATGATGGGGGCCAAGTATCCAAGACAATACTGTCACTTTTCGGTAGCCTGTTTGTGTTTCATCCACACTCGCCAATTACTCCCAAAATAATCTTCCTATAGACGTATTTCCACGAGACTCAGACTCGCAAGTACTCCGTGAATCTGGGTACCGAGGAAGCAGCATCTGATCGTGGCTTTTGACCATCCAGCAGTCCGAGATTGGGCAACGAGCGGATTCCTCCTAGACGGGGCCGTATGGAACAGCCTCGTCTTCTGAGCGGTGCCTTATCAAATGCCTGCAACTTGGTACATGGCAATTGGTGGCTTTGACAATCACGACGAGTGAATAAGGAAACGACGTCGCTACACCTTTCGATAACCCCATACGGAATACAAGGATTCACAGAATCGATCGCCAAAAGGGAAGAAAAAAAAAGAATTCATGAAGATGCGCTTCGGACACTGTCCGTCGCCTGGGTGCATAAAATGCCCGCACTTTTCCCTACGCTCTGCAATATCATATCGCAAGGCTTGAGCTGAGGCTGCCGAGAGGCTTGCTCGCCTCGTCGCTGAGTCCTGAGTTCCTTTTCGACGGGTGAGGAAGCCGCGTGGGTATTACGTGGGCGGCTTATCTGCATAACTATGTGTACATACACCAAGAACCCCCCCCCAAGTTTGCCGATTTCTGCATTCTTTCTTGTTCCTGGTTTCAATTCTTATTACTGATCATCAGGGCTTGGTTTGTAAACATTTGGGAACAATAAACGCTTGGACCTGGGGCGGCATGGGGGCGGGTGGCGGCGGTGTCGTTGTCCCAGGTGGGAAAAGCGTGCAAGGCGAGCCGCACAGACGACAACGCCAGATTGGTGTGCTGCGGATGATAGATGGCCCTGGCAACCCTTGCCTGGCCACCTGTTGGTCAAGAAAAGTTCGATCCAATGTGGTTTACGGAGTACTGCCGGTGCTTGGCGGCTCGGTGAGACGGAGCCAAGCTGGTTGTACTGAGTAGTGAACACATTCTGGAGCCCAGAGCTTTCTGGGGTCTCATGTCGGCAGCTATATCTGGCAGGAAAGTATGCACCGCGCGATTCTTCCTGTGGCATCATGCTATTTTCAGTCTAGATGATACTACTGGTAGAGCAGCAATGCCAGGGCCCCCCCCCCCCTCTGCAGAATCTTATGCCAGAATGGTGGCGCCGCCGCTCCAGGTAGAATCGCTTAATAGGCGGAAAGGTTTCCGCACTCTAGGACTTGGGCGAGGGGGTGTACGTCCCACTTTCTGGCCGTTCTCTTGCCATCATTCTCGCTTGTTGTTTTGGGCGCACCAGTATGTAGGGCGATTTTTGAGGCCCGACGACGGGGCGAGGTTGAATTGGCCCCGTTCCATTGAGCATAAACGGCTTGGCCACTGATTGCCGACTCCGTACGGAGTAAGCATCATGAGACTCGGGGCAATATCACACTAAGCAATACCCACAGCTTAAGCAGTCCGCCTCAGGGTCTTGTACAAATCGTCAAGGATACGAAAGGCTTTTTTAAAACTCCGCCAATATGCAGAGAGCCTTCTCATTGTGGGTATGTATACTCGGACAACTTGCCAACTCTAGCACGTGCGTGACTCTCCGCTCAGATGGACAGAGGAAACTGGCGATTTGTATAATCTCAACTTGCGCCCTGATTTGGGCTCTTTGTGGTGCGTTTGGTCTTTTCCGCTTGACCGAATCTTTCTGAGCAACCTCGGTCCCATCGCGTACGAGGCGAGCGCCCCCAAGGCAGACTTGCAAAATACGGTCAAGAAGAATTTGACGTCTTATCGCCGACCTAGTCCTGAACCTACAATGGCCGGATGTGATTTATTTCCCCGCAAGCGTTCTGCTGCCGTACTCGCCACTTTGTGCTATCATTGACAGTGTATCCTCCGTCTGCAAGTCCTGGAACTGTTGGCGTTGTCTTCTTGGTCTCTTATCCAATGCGAACCAGAACAAACATAGAACCATGTTAGGACAGTTTTCATCAACTGATAAAACTCATCATCTCTAATGTGATCTGCTCGGCTCCATGCCGAGTGAGCGCCATGTGTCTTCGTATTCATCGTGTATGCCAGTGTGACAGGGGTATGCCGAGTCCAACCCTGCCCTTTATTGCATTGCATATGAGTGCCTGGAAAGACCCTTTGGAAGAACCTTTTGCCTTCTAGAAGCATTTCTCGTGTGCTTAATCACTGGTGCTCACATATACATCAGCAGCCTGTGGAGGCTCGGGCTGCTATCGGGCCCGAATTTGGCCCATCTAATAAACTCCAGTAACGTCGAGAGGAATCCAAAATACTAGTTTGCCACGTATTCGCAGAGAAACTGATTAGCGAGATTCATCCGCAGGAAAGATGTCCGCTGACGGATCTTATAGACTCTAATGTGTGAATAGTGACAGTGCCGCATGCTGCTTGCTCGTCGATGACTCTGATACGCTGTGTCTCGATGCGAGGAAGCTGTCAAGTTCTGTTCTTATTGTAGAGATACCATACTCCGTCAGATCTCAGCAATGGCTACCACTCAAATCTGAGCCGGAAGTTGCGAGTAAAGACTTACATCTGTCTTGGGCAGTCGTTGAACCTCCAAATTATCCACCTACTCCCCTGAAACATACCATGCACCTGCAGAGCCTGGCACCTGAGTGTTTAGCATTACCTATCGCCAAAAAAAAAAGACCGTCGTATTTTGCTGGGACGTTTGCAAAATCCACCTTCGCTGGCCCAGTACCATGGTACTTCTCTTGCAAGCCATGAGTTCCTCGGGAGACTCCGAGAGCAATTGCGATATACACAGGAATCAAAAGAGATACATTGCCCAAGCCAGCATGTGTAAAACGCATTGATGCCGTAGTATCCCTGCGTCTGCGGAGCAATTCCTGCAGCGGATACTCAACTGTCATATTTGCCTAATGGGGCTAACAGAAGCATTCCCGATAGCCAAGAGTATGCGACCTGGGACCTGAAATGCAACTGCATGTCACGGCCTGATTGCAGCGGGACTGGGCTCAATGTTCTTGAGCTTACTACCTGTCAAAGCTCGATTGACAAACAGATCAAGAGTGCATCAAGCTAGTGAGAGACAGCAGACTGTGATGCCGAGCGAGACTTGTTTAACTTTGCCTTGGTCATTCTCTTTGCGCGGCTGTCATGTCCGCTCCAATGGTTGGCAAGGCCCGCGTCGACAGATCAAGTCAAGATGGGGCCAGTGTTGTCCTTGATTACTACAGCGACGAAGCCGGCGCGAATGCGCTCGTCTCTTCTATTGACGTAAAGCGTGAAGCATTATCTGTCCATGCCTATGCCGGTACTACTCGACAAAGTCACGAGGCTTGTCGACGAAACAGTGAGAAAGTCTGACCATATCAATGTGATGATGGCCAATGCTGCTATGATTATGATGCTTATTCACAGATCAAGGATGGTTTGCGCCAAAAGTACATTGCCCTCTATATTCTCAGAGCCATCAGCTCACGCCGCCTCGGTCGGCGGTCCCGCCTCAGCCTTTGTCGGGCCCTTTTCATCGATATTCGTGATTAAATCGTAGCTCACGCGCAGGTTCTGCGCGCCGCTCAGCGCGCTCGCCACCTTGGCCTCGTGGCGCTCGCGCACCAGCCGTCGCAGCGCGCCGACCAGGAACCCCGCCACGACGTCCACGGACCAGCTGTCCGGGACGAGACGCAGCACCTCGTCCAGGTCGAACCAGCCCCCGAAACGCTCCAGCAGGGCACCCGTCTGCTCCACGCGCTCGCTGGCGTCCTCGATGGCTAGAAACTCGCGCAGCACCACATTGAACAGTCGATGCTGGTCGTCCACAGATGGACGTGTGCGCGGCGTGCCCCCGGGCGTGGAAAAGACGCTGACTCCGCCGCGCAGGCAGTACGAGACGGCCGAGTCGTAGTCGCCAAGCTTGTGCACGAGGAGGCGCAAGGCTTGTTCATGGTGACTCTCCCTGCCGGCAAGGATGATGGTTTCCGGCACCAACAGGTCTCCGGGGACACTGCTTATGCGCTGCCGAATACTGGTTGTATTATAGTCGTTCGCTCCGCCCAGGAGCTGCAGCAGACGCAGTCGGCTCTGCCACACCTCATTGTTTGCCGGCGTATTTGCCGTTAGAAAATGGTGGTATGTGGGCTTGGGTGCTTGTAAGGCCCTATATGCTGCATATGCTGCCATGACCGCGTCTCGACTTGCCTCTGACGACTTCAATTCGCCAATGACCATGTCTAAATAATAAAAGATGAGTTCATTGATGTATTCCGTGTGACCTTTGCCAAATGTGAGGTGCTCGAGAAAATGTTTCACCGCCATAGGTGCCTCTTCCCTCAAGAATTCAACAACTTGGGTAGGCTCGAATTTAGCAGCTCTAGACTTATCCTCAGCAAATATTTCCACGCCGAGTTTCGGATTTCGTCTGGCCAGCCATATACCGTACTCCTTAACCAATGATTGGTTGCTGATCTTCGAGAGATAGTCTTTGATACGTAACTCGCCGTCTTGAAATTCCTGTCCATCGTCGCGCTCGCCTTCGACAATCCGTTTCCATGTCGCTAGAACCTCGCTAGCCATTTTCCGGCTTTGGTACAAGCGGCTGAGGATGAAGAGACGGTGGTGAGATTCAAGAATATCGACGGCACGCTCAAAACAATCCACCCCTTTATCGACAAGCTCGTGGAGCTCAATCTTCACGGGACTGTGCCTTCCAAGCGCCTTGGGAGCGCGTCGATCCAACTCGAGAAGGACAAGGACAAGTGCGGCCTCTATTGTTCTGAACACCTCCCGCTCATCAGGAACACTTCCGAATCCCTTCATCTTTCTCCAGGCAGCAAGGAAGCGGCGCAGGAAATGCAGCGTTCTCGACTCGAGATTCCCGATACTATTCTTTGTGATGGCCTCGAATTGGTCGCTGCAGAGGATCATCTCTGTCACTTTCTTCACACCGCCATAGATCCAGATGCCGTTCCGTCCCTCGATGATCTCATTTCGAATTTCGGGAATCAACGATAGAACAACTCTTGGATCCAGTTGACTGTCGGTGAATAATTCTTCTAGAGCATTGACCTCTGTATCCGCGAGTTCTTTGTGCGGCGGAGCGAGGAGCAGAGCACCCAGCAGTAGAATACCTGCCTTTTGGCGCAGATATCGAAGGGTGATGAATTCGAGTTCTGTCTTCGCGTCCTGGCGTCGAATCCGTGCTATCGTGCTAAAAACGGCATCTTTGTTTAGGTTTTCCGGCAGCAATTGGCTGTCATTTGAAGCGCCGAAACCGGATTCCAATTGTAGAAGGAGGGGATTCCGAATCGTCCACCATATTTTGTCGCCAGACCAAGCTACTAGCTTGATTGACACTTTTGCCAGTCTTTGGGTGAACTCTTCTCCTTCAGATACACGAGATGTCTCCCACCCATCAGGTAATGAATCGTCGTCTTGGGAGTCGAAGTTTCGATCGAACAGCTCCTGTTCCTTGGACAAGCGTTCCATAGACCCCGCCGTACGAGAGTCAAGGCTCTTCAATGAGGCCGCAGATGCACCTATAGGACTGGGGAACGGCGAAAAGCGCTTTTCACTAAGCTTCTGTACAATTTCTTGGAATTGCGTCTCTTCGCTCCCCTGAAGCGACCGAATTCCATACGGGCCATTCGGCTCCAAGCCAGGAGCAAAGAGCCAGTGCCTTTCAGGGTGGGCCTCATTTCCGGCATCCATCCGCTGAATTTCAATGCCAAATCTCGGACCGTCTCGGCTTTCCATATCTAGGGAAGCAAGAACATATCCGTCGTCTTCGTCAGGCAGCCCACTTCGTGATGATGCCAAGTTCGCGCTGGCACCGTCTACAACGACTGATTCCGGATATTTTTCGAATGATATGGTCGGCCGAGTTATGTCGCCATCCAGATTAATAAACATGCCAATTCCAACTTCCTCTGGGCTGGTACCGGTCACTATCAGAAATTCCTCGGGAGTAGGTGAGGCAATATGCGGTTGAAGTACCGCAGGTCGCGACACATCGGACGACGGACGGCCGTGCGAATCCGAGGGCACATCGGGCAAGGCCTTGTCAGTGATAGGGCCAGACTGCGGTGTACCAGGCTTATCTGGAGATGAGGAATTCCGTGATGCATCACCTCCTTGGTCCTGTTGGCGGCCCAGGTTGCCGAGAATTCCCCCTCCAAGACTGGAGCTCCTAGTATGACTTTGAGTGACATGTTGTCGAGCAGGCTGTGAAGTTGACGCGCTTCTGGATAGTCCACTTGCATCTACAGATAGATGTCCTGGCTGAGAGGTAGAGTCGGGCGAAGATGGGGGCTCCAAAGATGATATGCTCATCAAGGGGATCTTCAGCTGCTTGTCGACGTCCAGAAGGGCGTAAACTCTCGAATCTGCGACACAAGCGATGGTATCTCGGCGCACAGACAGGCTGCTGTCTGCGAAGTCTATGTTCTAAGATTCATTAATGAGCTGACCGAACCCATATTGTGGTAGCACGTGTACACATACTCTGAGACGCCTTGGGCTATCCCCAATGTGAACCACTTGGATCTTTTTTTTCAGGGACATCAATATCGTGACTCCTTCTAATTCAATTGTCGACGACTCCCCATCCGTGATCGGCTCATTCAAGTCAACACCGCCTATCCAACTGCAGTTCTTCACTTGCGTCGACTCGAAAATCGGCGTAAGCTCGGGCAGCGAATAAAAGGTTACCGTCGAGTTACAGAGAATGCAAGCCTTTCCCGCGCGTGGCAGCAGTAAGATCTGCTGTACTCCGGGTTGCGATCCTCCCTTTGTGTCAAAAAAAGCAGGCGCAAGCCTCGATGCCGAGATAAACGTCGGTTTGCCATTTTCGTTGGCAGGGTCGGGTGGGATTCGGACAAAGTGTAACAGCTCGGAGGCCGACGTGCCGACGTAAAGGTTTCCGTCTGTGATGAGCGTTAGCAAAGCGACGACAGAAGTAAAGATGATGAAATACCGTAATATTCTACACAATTTATCTTGACGTCGCTATTGAAGCCATCTTCAGAGAGGGGCACGTCTTCCAACAGTGGTTGCAACAAGTACGGTCCATTCTGAGCGCCAGGTAGGTCTCGCTGGCTGCCGCCCTGCTGCGTCATTGTCGTATACTTGTCGTGCAAGTCATTTGAGAGCTTCGCGTACGTCGCCTCAGGCAAACATACTCTCGACGAGGGAGTCGCAAGGTGTTTGTCGATCTAGAGTGACGTTGCGCTCGGAGGGTTGAAGCTCAAGGCTGAAGTGGGGCGTGCAGACGTCAGCCCCTTGTAGGTAGTGCGATCAACGTGTCTAGTTAGACTCTGGAGCTCGTACTCCTTCATGGCCGTGCCACGACATCTCGGATTGTGCTTTTCCGCTGCTCATAGCGCGCAATTACTTTTTGATCATCCCAGTCCCGAGCTTCGTTGTTCATTGTGGACATATCAAACTTGGCGCCGCTAGCGTCGTAAAACAACCAGCATGGCGGCGACAACGGGCGAAGCTGGTACTGCAGCTACAACGGGAGAGTCTGGGGCCGCTGGAGAAGCTGGAGAAGCTGGGAACAAATTCCAGCATGCTATTTCTGCATGGAGAAGTTAGTATCTGCGCGAATGCCCGTGGAATTCACACAGTATATTAATGCGACTTAGCGGTCGATCTTACTACTCTCATTTCGAATCTCGATAATACGGCGTCTGAAATTGTCACATATCAACGTGACTCGACTGTGCAGCGTAAAGACCTGGCGCAAAAAACGAAAGATTTCCGAAAGTTGGATGATGCCACAAAACTGACGGAGATGAAGGGACTGCTGAAAGGTAACGACCAGCGCTTCATGTATTCGGCAGAGCGCTAACTTTACTCAGCCTACCAAACATTTATCGATCTATTGACGAATCACTCCAAGGCTGTCAACTCAGCCTTTTTACAAGCATACTCATCGATCTCTGAGGCGCCTGACCCGTATCCGCTGCTGGAAGCTTCTGTTGATGCGATGCTAGTGTCCGAAGACACTGCCCCGAAGCTCAGAGACGAAAACAGCCATCTACAAGACAGTGTCGCGAAACTTAGTGCGCAGCTTGAAGAGACCGAGACAAAGTTACAATCCGAGTGCGCAGCGCGCAAAGACTTGGAGGAAAACCTGGACGCAAAAGTAAAGGATGTTGAATCGTCGTGGAATGCTGTGCTGGGCGAGCGCAAAGACAACTGGGAGGCAAAAGAAAAAGGCCTGGAAGAGAAGGTGGAGAGCCAAGAGAGACTCTTGAATGAGCTCAAGGCTACCTACGAAACAAATCAGCGCCTCGGAAAAGCCGGCGATGACCAGGACGGAATGCGTAACCAGGCCTCGAGAGCGGAGCTCGAAATGCTGCATTCCGATCTGGAACGCACAAGTGCGCGACTGGCGGATGTCGAGTCTCGAAACGAGCAAATGCGACTGGAACTGGCTGAAGCCAAGTCTAGTGTTTCTTCCCAACCCAAGACTTCTTTGGAGGACGACCCTGACTATGTAAGAATACGCTCCGAAAACTCGTCGTTGATTCGAAAACTTGACAGTACAAGATTGGAGAAGGAAAGCCTGAAGAGAGAGCTGAACACCAAGGTTCGATCCACGGAACGAGAGCTGGCTCTACTCAAGGACGAGAACGAGTTACTCAAATCGAAAGTGCAGCAATGGAGTGATTATGATGAATTGAAACAGGAACTGGAGGTGCTCAAGAGCATCGAGTTTTCTACAGGTGATGATGATGAGGAGATGCCAGCTGGCGAGGAAAGTGAGGCTGAGGCTGGCAACACCTTGGAGAAGCTGCTTCTAGGTCGAAACAAGAAACTGAATGACGAGCTCACGGTACTGAGAGTTTCTCATCAGGATTTGCAAAGGAGATTGGAGGATTTGCAAGAAGAAATGTCCAAGACAAACGCTGAGCTTGAGAGATGTCAAAACTTGAATGAGAAGCTTGAAGGAGATTTAGAGCAGATGCACGCGGAAGGTGCAAATGCCTTCCCCTCTGGAGTTTCGGTGGCGGGAACCTATGTGACACGAGCACAAACACGACGCGGTGGCAGAATTTCACCGACGTCATCAATCATCAGCGGATTAGACCCTCGCGGCGGTGGGGGCGGGGAGAGGGAACCCATGGGCGGAGGGTCTGGGATTCTCCCCATGGTGACGGCACAGCGAGATCGGTTCAAGCAGAAGAACGCACAGCTTGAGTTGGAGGTTTCGGAGAGCTACAAAACCGTGCAGCAGCTACGACAAGAGGTGGCAGCGCTGCAAAAGGACAACTTGAACTTGTATGAAAAGACGCGATACATTTCGACTTACAACCGATCAGGCGCAACATCATCTTCCGCGACTGCCTATGGAGGAAATCCAAACCCATCTACGGTGGCTATTGGAGAAACCGGGACTCCAGGTATGGCCATGGATAGATACCGTGCAGCGTACGAGTCAAATATTTCACCATTTGCTGCGTTTCGAGGACGGGAATCGGCGCGGGCGTATCAGCGCATGAGCCTGCCAGAGCGAGCGGTATACTCGATGACACGAATTGTGCTGGCGTCACGCAGCAGCAGGAATTTATTCGCCGCATATTGCGTCGCACTACACCTGCTCGTCTTTATGTGCCTGTATTGGCTGGGTGCGTCTGACCTGGAGAAGCACGCGGGCAGTCTGGGCGCGTCGTCAGCGGCCGGGGCTGGGGCTGCCGCCAAGGGAGCAGCCAATGGTGGTAAATGGAAGGAAGATGGTTTTGCGGCAAGTTAGTGATGGTGTCGGCGAGAAAACTGCAAGTGTACAATTATATTTTTGTTTCTTTGTCTGTTGTCGGGGCTGCGATTGGACAGGGCAAGTATGTTTGGAATTCAGCCATTGTCCTTGGCAGCGCGTACTTTTTCGAGCATGGCAGCGGCGAGATGAAAGTCGACTACATGTGGCCATGTCAAAGAAAAACCAGCCATAGATTCTTACCGCAAATGCACATTTATCCCATCATGTGGTGTGCCCGACAACCGAAGCCAAGCCAGGGTCTGTCTCAAAGGGCCGTCTCGCAAGGGCCAATCAAGGATATTAGAAGGCGGATCTGAGACCAGGGTGCAGATGCCGAGATGAGCCACCACTGGCCAGCGCATCTGCAACTCCATGCAAGTCCCGAGTAAGTGTTGCGATGGGGAGCCATCTAGCCGCCCAGAGAACAGCCAGTGGCTTGCTGTATGTACAACAGAACGGGTAGGGTTGCCGTTCTTGCTTGCCACGGGCCTGGGTTTGACTGCGTCTCAATTTGATGACGGGATTTTTGCACGCAAACGCACGCCCCGTCTAGGCCGTCCCGTCCGGGTATTGGCGTTTTTTTTTTTTTTCAAAAGGCCATACATTGTCAATTTCTGGAAAGGAAGCAACACCCCCGTGTCCAATAAAGAAATTCTGGCATACTTTGTCAATGTGCAAATGCTCATTCAAGTGCCGGTTCTGTAGGCGCCCCCTTGCAGCCAATAATCCCCCCGGTCGCCACGGGGAACCTTTCAACCCGCTAAACTAACAGATATCTTGTGCCCGCGATTGGATCAGCCGTCACGCTTCTAGCCGCCGGCAACCTCTGGCACAAAGAAAAACCCAATGCGCCTTTTCCCCGCCAGCCCGCCACCCGCCATGGGGCCTTCTCAATTTAGCAAAAAAAAAAAAAAAAAATCCAACTTCTTTGCGGGGTCTTGGCACAACCCCGACCTTGTACCACCTGCAGTTCTTGGTGCCGCCCGACTTTTTTATTTTATTTTAAACCTTCCCCTTCCAGCCAGCCCATTTTCCACGCGAGCAATGCCCACCAACATTGTAACACCGATACTTTACGTAGTTCCCTACCTACCTACCTACCTATTTTTAGCCATGCCTTTTTTTGTGGGCTAGTTCGTTGACAAAGGCAACAACGCCTGACCAATGGCCGGGTAGATGCAGCCATTTGTCCATCCACGAATGGGAGACGGGCCGCAATGATGTGTTGAACACACGGCGGTTGCGGCTCTGCAACATGAGCTGGCATGGCTCGTTTGCTCTTTGCAATTTGTGCATACAAAACTGGGGTATATCTATGTAGAAATGTCTCTCTTTTTTTTTTTGTACCATTACGATTTTGCTCTTTCTTTCTAGAAGTTCAACTCGTTTCTTTTCAATCAAAACATCACCTACTGGAAGTCTGTTTTGGGCGGGCAGGCCTTGTTCTCCTTTTCTTTGTCAATTTTCTTTTATTTCTTACATGTCCTAGAGTCTTTCTCATTCTCTCCGTGCCGTCTTCATCTTTACGACATTGACCTTTTGACCTTGGAGCCATTCGATTAGACACTTCATATTTACACGAGTTCACGCCGTCACCCACATACATCTTCACCCATCGCCAACACACAATTTATACAGACAAAATGCGTCTTTCTACTTTTTTCATTTCTTCGCTGGCCGTTGCCACCTCTGCCGCGCCAACATGGCCAAGTCTTCAGCTCAACGATCTTGGTGACCCTCTCGGTGCTCTCAGTGCCGTCTCCCAATACTTCAACCTTGTCGCCGCCAAGGTCTCAGCCGTCAAGACCATGAGAGGGTCCCCCCAATGCGATCTATCAAAAGCCGAGATGCCCACCTGTGAGTTGCATCTTTTCCATCTCCTACTAAATTATAAAACCCCGTGTGTGCATGCCGTCTGACTCGTTGCAGTGCCTGGTCTGCCTCCTCCCGCGCCCGGCTCCAAGCTGCGCCATGTCGCCGTCGGTCGCGGAACACAAAACTATACATGCGACGGCAGCGCAGACTCCAAGCCCAAGGCCGTCGGCGCCGTCGCCACCCTCTTCAACGTCACCTGCATGGCCGCCATGTACCCAGAAGTAACGAACAAGGTCTCCGGGATGGCTGTCCACTTCAACCTCGACGCCGCCAACCGCGTCGGCCCTGCGACGCTGCCCGTTTCCGGCCACCACTACTTCACAGCGGCCGGTGTTCCCTTCTTTGACCTCGGCGACGAGGGGCAGATTCCTTGTGCCAAGAATGCCAGCGCCAATGCTCCAGACACGTCAACTATCGGCCGCACGGGCGAGCCTGCAGTTCCTTGGCTCAGACTGCTGGCCACCAAGGACGCCACGAAAGGTCTGGGTGAGGTCTTTCGCGTATCGACTGCCGGCGGTAGCCCACCGGCAACATGCAAAGATCGTACAGGTCCTTTCCAGGTCGAGTACTCTGCCGAGTAGGTCATCTCTAGTACTGTCTTGCTCGATATCTGCTAACCTCGGTCTCAATAGGTACTGGTTCTGGTCGAAATGAGTGGGAATATGTGCAGTTTTGGGGGGATTATGTTGGCTAGCTTTCTTTTTAATTGAATTACTATTACTTTTTCATGTCAAGGCCGTTTTCTTGTCTTGTAGTTCCAGAAATCAGTCGTTGCTAAATTCTCCATAAAAGTTGTATAAAACATGACGGCTCTAATAATAAACTGAATCAGAATGCGACTGTCTCAACTCCTTACCAGTAGGTGCTTGCCGGTACTCACTATGACCTCATGTGGCTGCGGAGGATGCACTACGTGACTACTCGGTACGTGCATGGCTATTTGTCTCTTGTATGATTTATTTTTCATCGCCTAACATTTTTCTCGATCCCACCATGATTTAGTCTGATTCTCCCAT
Source organism: Beauveria brongniartii (assembly GCA_030782485.1). NCBI lineage: Eukaryota > Fungi > Ascomycota > Sordariomycetes > Hypocreales > Cordycipitaceae > Beauveria > Beauveria brongniartii. The sequence goes on from JARJPP010000025.1 coordinate 216,688, forward strand.
CATTTGATTCTCTGTTTATTTTCATAGTCCTCTTGATAATCCTCTCTGCGCAAGTGGTACTAATAAGGACCAAGTACTAGGTACTACCTACGTCCTACCTACCTACCTAGGTACCTACCTACAGTACGTCCTACAGTACGTCCTACCTAGCAACAAACTTTCCCATCGCCTGTTCTAGATGCACGTGCCCCCACAATGATAGCGCCCGCTCCCCAGGTTGAAGGAATCCTTTAGCAACGCCATCAGGTCATCTTCTTCGTTTGTCTTGTCTATTTGTTTTCTTGTTGTTTCTTGTTGTTTCTTGCAACTTTTGTTCATCCCCTACCTCCACCTGTCAATGACTGGTGTTCTGGAGCAGTGGTCACTATAACACACCACCAATCGTCCCGCCATCCCTCATCGCTCTTGTGCAACGCTGACATCCCTTTCGTTTTGAATCCATCTATATCTTTCTTCATAAAGTACCCACTGCTTTTTGCTCGGCCTGTATTACCTTGTGTTCATCAAAGAACTATCAGCTTTCACGAGCCCTTGGCCCTTTGAGCGGCCCTTTTTATACAACAGCCCTGCAGCAGGCAGAGCCCAACCTCCGCGTGTGCACCTAGTTGGTCATCAGCGGCTAGCTCCTCATCAAGCGTTTTCCCATTTCACTACCGGAATTCTGGTAGCCCAGGTTCATCATTATGGATACTTCTCAGCAAATTTCCTTTTCCACCGCAATCGCGGAGTGGCTGTCAAACAATGACGCGGTTTCTGCTCTTAATCTTCCCCAGGATGCTGCTTCCAATCTACCACAGAATGCTGCTTCTCATAAAGCACAGTACGCTGCTTCTGATAGAGCACACGATGCTGCTTCTAATCTACCACCAAGGGATCATGTCGAGGCAGCCGAGGTTCAGAGTTCCAACTCGCCATCTTCCATCGCAACGACTTTCTACGACGTCTACTCAGATGGCCCTAATTTACCCAACCTACCAGTTGAGATCTTCGGCATCATCATTTCGCAAATTTCCAGACAGGATCTCAGGAACCTACGACTCGTCTGTAAACAATGGGAAGCTAACGCGTCACCATACTACTTCAAAGATGTCGTCGTTCCATTCCGCACCCAGATGCTCCGCTCACTATCTCCAGACAGAGATGGCAAGCTTCAAAACTTGTCAAACAGCATGCTGTCTAACGGCGGACGAATTTTTGGCGAATTTGGCCACATCATCCGTCGATTTGCCCTTTCAATGGAGCTTGACGAAGACACCCTCGAGTATCCTCCTCCAAAACCCAAGCAGCAAGTAATACGCTCTTACTGGGGATTGTATCGATGGCCGCATGCTACATACAGTCGGTATCAAGAGGTCAGCGGCATTGAAAACGTCGCGGACGAGTTTCTACACATGAAAGCAGCCTTGCGATGCCTTAGCCACGTCACAGAGCTCGGCCTTTGCTCCGACGCAGGTCTGGGTTTCTTATCCGGCCCTAATATCAAGGCAAGATATAATGCGATTCGCCATCGTGTCTTTCAGGACCCGTACGGCGCGAAGAACAAGATTAGCCTCGGAAGTACGCCGCCATCTGTGGTTACCGTTGGAGATACACTTCCAGCTTCTGCTGAGAGGTCACGAGAAGCCGGCCGTGTGCTTCAGACTTGGAAGATGAGTATGATGGAAGCAATGCTGCGAGATGCCGGGTTTAAAGAGGAAGAGGTGCTGGATGCATTGGCCCTTCTTTTGAAAACAGAAGGCAAGACGTCACTAGCCGATATGGACCTTGCTGAGAGCCACACGCCCTCCATACCGAAAGAAAGGGTCGAAGGTGAATACTGGGACTTGCTTCCTGCGTTTCAGCCAATACGTTCTTCGTTACCATGGTCTATTAATAAACGACTTCCCGAAAGGACAAATTATGCGTTGGTGCCAGCGGCGTTGACTCGTGCGCAAAAGGAAATGCTTCTTGAACTGGAATGGGCTCATCGTGCCATGGCTCAGTCGTTTATACTGTCCGCGATCGATTGCTCTATCGAGGGTTCTTTTCAACATGTCACGACACTCAACATTGCCAAAATACCAAGCTCGCATCTGCATATTCTGAGCCGACATGATCTCTGGTCGTCTTTCCCATCTCTGACCAGTGTTTCTTTGGGTGTGGTAGCGGACTGGCGTCGTTTTCATGTGTCCGCTCCCGAAATGGTTGACGAGGTGTCTGTGTCGCCGCTCGATGCTGTCCCACTGGCTCACGCGTTAATTAAAGACTACATCAGTCTCGAGCCCAAGATTGAGAGCTTCCACTTTGAATGGATTTGTGGTGGGGAACTGGCTTCTGGATGTCACCAACGAAGTCAGCATATTCTACCTGCGCCGTTTTTCGCATCACCAGCGGCCATGGCGCGACCAGCCATGGCCAATGTCGGCACCGATAGCACGCTGCTGCGGCTCCCATACGTGAAGAATCTGTCGCTCAAGAATTGCTGGGTGGCACCACATGTGCTGCTTCAATCTCTGCGCGATTATGCTCTCTGCTCCCTGGAGAGGACTGAATTTGAAGGCGTCTCGCTGTCTGTGATGCCATGGGTCACCGCGGACCCGCCGCCTCAGAACTTGGTCGATCTGGGAGCTGGCTTTCCAACGGCCAATATGATGATGAACTTCTCGCAATGGGAAAGTGGGCTCCTTTCCCTGAAGCAGCCTTCTTGGATGTCGTGGGCGGGGCTCATTGAGCACTTCTCGCCATCTGCCAAGATCCGAGATGCGATTGACCGCGGCAAGAACGCCACTGCAAGGGCAAGCAGTGCTGAAAAGAGACAGGATACGCTCGAACAATTGACACGTATCATTCCTGATGCGAGAGAGCTGTTCAAGGAAGAGGCTTTATACGCACTCGAGTCACTCACATTCAAGTCTTGTGGCTATGTCAATCTTGACCATGAGCGCTTTCACCTAGGCTCCATGATTTCGTCATCTGAACTGTCGTTGCTTTCTGCCACTCTTCCCACTGTTTCAGAGTTCACACCCTTCATGCAGCGCTGTAATAAGAATCTCGTGGCACGAATCGTGAATTTTGAGATGGCAAACGACAGATATCCATTTGCGAGAGTCTTCAACTTCACCATGGGCTGGCATGGTGTTTACGACAGCAAGATAATCGATGCTGCTGAAGCTGACAAATGTCAAGAATTCGGTCCGGGACGGTTTTCCGGCCTTCTAGCCAAAGATGTCGGTGTCAAGCCCGAAAATTCACAGAGTTGACGCCTGCCTGCCTGAGGACAACGTTGCCTGACTGAACATGAGGAGCTATTGGGAGGTTTTCATTGCATGTATGAGGATTGGACAGATGATGATGATGAGTACACAAAACCCGGGGACAATTTGTTGCCGGGACAGCAATGTCGTATACCTTGAACGATTGAGAAGCGAATAGCGTTTCATGCATTTCGATAGTTGGAAACAATGCCAAATTCCATGGAGCACTTTTTTCAGACCATGCAACACATTTGTATAAACTTGTGGTATTTTTTATATCGTCAAGAAGATTACACTGTCCCTTGCGAACTAAAACCGTTGATAATGAGTCGTTGCATGCGTTTCCCTTTTGAATGTGCCATGCTCCAACACCTTACAACAAAAAAAGCCCAGCCGACAAGTTTTTGCCATTAAAAAACACGCCTACACCAATGACAAGGAAATCGGAGATCGAGTTGCACCATTGGGAGAAGTGACTACTACTCCCCCCGAGTGTACTCCTCCCCATCCGCTTCATTCTTTTTTGTTCCTCTCTTCCCGATGCTGCTCATAAAAAAAAAGAAGTCGTTATGCCCCTTCCGGTAAGAATCGCGGAGAGAGAGAAAAGCAAATCAAGGCAAAAAAGAAAAAAAAAAAAAAAAGCATCATACACTTCTCTTGCTTGCGGCGAATTATCCATTTCACGCGTGAAAATGAAAGTCTGTTGAACAGGCAAGGAAAATGTGTTATTGATTCTTTCGCTTTGAATATTTCATTTTAAAAGTTTTTTTTTTTTTCGCTTTCGGTTTTCTCTTTTTTCGCTTTCCTCTCCTTCGTCAACACCCACAGCGCGCGCGCGCCCTTTACGCGGCGGTGAGAGCCTTGCGGAGACGGGCACCACGCTGTCGGCTGCTCAGGTGCTCGCGACCAACAACCTGCTCAGACTTCTGGACGACCTCCTCGGCCTCGGTGAGGATGAGCTCGATGTGGCAAGGGTTCGACATGTAGGGGTTGATCTAGATGAAACGAAATGTTAGCGAGCTGGCTCGGGGGGCGGTCGGGAGGGTATTTCTCCGTGTTGAGAATTCAGAGGTAATACGTACACGACCGTGAGCACGGTACGTGCGTCTGCGCTGCTTGGGGGCCTGGTTGACCTGGATGTGCTTGACAACGAGGGCACCGGTGTCGAGGCCCTTGGCGTCGGCGTTGGCCTCGGCGTTCTTGAGGAGGGTGAGAAGGTGCTCAGCCGACTTTACGGGCCAGCGAGCGCGGGTGACACCAAACTGCTTGCCTGTTTGACGTTTTCATTAGTCAAGACGTTCTTCATAACGAGTACATCATCTGTCGCGATCTGGCGAGTCGTAGCAAGACAATTGCCCGAGGAAAGCAGCAGCATTCTCCAAATGCTTTCAAACTCCCTCGGATGTCTAGGTCCGGCCAGATCACAAGATAGGCGATACACAGAATGCTAATCGGTCGTCGTACCTTGGGCAGTGCGGCCGGTACCGCCGGCGTAGCGGCGCATGGGGACAGCCTCGTCGTGGCTCTTGACGTTCTCGAGGAACTGGAGAGCACGCTCGAGCTTCCAGCCGTTGATGGCCTGGGCGGTCTCGCGGGTGTTCTTGAAAGAGACACGGAGGTAGGCACCGCGGGCGCGGGCCGACTTGGCGGGCAGAATCTCGGTCGCAGCGTAACGGACCTATAACACACAAACGCCCAATCGGTCAGCTTCCGTCACGACAAATCATCCAAGATATTCTCCTCCGGTTCCTGGTCTCGCAGCGAGGGGTAGTTGTTGAACATTGCAACGTCAATGATCCGTTTCGAAATCGATCCTTCCGTGTCAAAACGATGCGGGCAACGACGTGGGCGACCAAAACAGTAATCGACGGGCTCGGGATCGAGTATGCTGTATTTCGAACGGACAATTCGGCTTGGGGAATGTTCTCGCGAAAGACTCAGGGACGAAGGGCGCGTGGCACTCACCATCTTGACGACTTTGGGGTTGGTGATGACTTGGTTCGACTACCGTGGGTTCGCTGCGCGCAAAGTTGGCAATTTCTGAACTTTTGCCCTAAGGGCGCTGGGGCGGGCCAGAAAACTCGCTTACTGCTTTGGGGAACCCTTTAGGGTTTTCCTGCCCTTTACCGAAAACACGCCTGGTATGCAGCGCAAACGATGCTCATGTGCCAAAAACTCACAAAGAATGTATTGCGCGAGGGGGGAGAAAAAATCTCAGAGCTTGATTTAATACTGTTTACTTATTCTTGAATTTTAATCTTTTCTCCTATTTCTTATGTGTTGATTCTTCGGTCTCAAGTGTGTTCTGCGAGCCGCTGGTCACATGATCGAGTGTGCAAAGGAGCTCCACATGATACTGCCAAACTTGTCACTGCCACTGTGCAGCCCTTGACTGCCAAACTGCTAATAACTGCTGGCTGACAGTTGCGTTGGCGAGAAAATGCATGTCGATCAACTGCTCGCGGCTCAACCCCACATGACAATAAATCCCCAATATCTGACCGTAGAATAAAATAACAATACCCATATGGAGATGCAAAACCGACATGTCATTATGCATCCCTTCTCTGCCCTACGACTTCAAACCACTGACAGGCAAAGTTTTGGTGGTAAGCCGCGGAACGCTGTGGTGCTCGAGAATGTGCTGAGAGGGCAGTCAAGACTGGTGGAAGCACTGGCCTTTTCTCGAGTGCTTTTTCGGATGCATCAAAGACATCCCTTGAACCCGAGTTGCTTGAGTTACAGTCACTTATGCAACGCTGCACATCCTTGACCCACCGGCGCATATCGTCAAAAGGCCTAGTAGGATATGCTGCGCTCTGTAAGGCGAGGCTGTAGATCAGAAGACGAGAAGGAGACAGAGGAGCAGCCCGAGGCACGAAGCTGACAAGACCAACAAAGCAATAAAGGAAATGAAAGGAATTTTCAGTTACAGAGTGCCAAAACAAGCTTGTCAAGGTTTATTGAGTAATATTACCTAGTACATTGCTGTCGGATGCCACGATATACGAGAAAAAGCACTTAGATTCGCTGTCGATGAGGTTGGTGAAAGAGCCTCCCACAGCAAAGAAAGTTGTGAACGTTGAGTTCATGAACACTGCCAATAATTACGGCTCCAACTTCTACTAACACGCATAAACTTTTTTTTTTGCCTCGTCAATAGAGGACCCGAGTCATTATACAAGCTGTCGTAGTCAGTGCCAGTTCTGTGAATCAATTGCAAACTCGCGCCAGTACTTACAGCTGAGAGCTTCAAGACTTTCCGTAATATCCTTGATTTGCTCATATTGAACACTGCTGATATCCGCCATCAGATAAGCAACCTGCGTGAGAGATCATTAGAATTCGTCCTCGGAAGATGATAGAGGCGCTACTCACATCGCCGCGACTATCGCTGATCTGCTTATCCACGTTATGATCCCCGAGAATTTCGTTGACTGGCAAGGAAGATTTGGTTAGATTGATACACCTCCCGAGAGCTGGAGTTCATATGCGGTGACTTACCCTTTCGAAGGACACCCGGGACGTTGTGATGGATGTAGATAACCTAATTTCGATAAGCAACTGTAAAAAAAGCTATGCGGGTCCGTATTTTACTTACTCTGGCGTGGTTCGGCTCATCGAGAGTCAGCGACCGCAGCTGAGCCTCGGGCATATTCACGCTGCCCAGTGTGATGCCTTGGTTGATGTAACGAACGAGTGCGTCAGCCACTGCCAATTCGTCAGTCAGATCAATTCCACCAAAGATATCGAGTACCCGTACCTTCAACACCAATGGCTCTCTGAGCCTCCTCGGTACTGCCACCGATGTGTGGTGTCAGAATTATGTTGTTCAAAGTCCGAAGATCTTCTGCCCATTGATTAAGATTACTGGTGAAGTAGTCTCCGTTGCCGCCAGGCTCCTCAGGGTAGACATCAAGTGCTGCGCCGGCAACCCTTCCTGATCGCATTGCCCTGACCAATGCTGGAATATCAACGACGCTACCACGACTGGCATTGATCAGGTAAGAACCATCCTTCATACAGTCGAGCTGGCTGTCGGATATCATGCCTCGTGTTTCCGGAAGATCGGGCACATGGAGCGTCACGAAGTCTGCCTCTTCGAGCAGAATTTCAAGTGTTGGAACTTGACGGGCAGTACCGAGTGCCATAAGAGTAACAACATCATAATAGATCACGCTCATGCCCATTGCTTCTGCCAGGACAGAAAGCTGTGATCCAATATGACCGTAGCCAACAATACCTGCGATTTGTCAGAAATGAGGCACCGAAGTAACCAGAATGCATGGGTGCATACCCAGAGTTTTGCCACGAATCTCCCAACACTTGGAGCTGACCTTGTTCCATGTTCCACGATGCATCTCGTTGGAGCGATCGCCTAGTTGCCGCGCAAGAGAAATGATTTCTCCTATTACGAGTTCTGCGACACTACGAGAGTTCGCAAAGGGAGAATTGAAGACCGCAATACCATTGCGCGCGGCGAAATCGAGGTCAACTTGATTCGTGCCGATGCAAAAGCAGCCAATGACTAGCAAGTTCTTCGCTTCGCGGAGTACGCGTTCGGAAAGCTTCGTCTTCGACCGAATACCGATGACCTGAACATCACTGACCTAGCATTTAGCAACCTTGCTTTACATTGTGAGAGTACGTAGCTAAGTGATAGAGAGGCCATACCGGATCTTCTCGATTAGCTGGTCCTCGGGCAAAGAGGACTTGTAAGTTTCGACTTGATATCCTTGGCCCTTGAGGATGTCACATCCAGCTACATTGACATTCTCCAGTAGCAGGATCTTGACATCCTGAGTGTTGAATGGCTTGAGCTGTTTCGGAGCAGGGCGTTGCGGCAAAGATCTAGCCCAGCTTGGTGGGGGTGACTGGAAGGTCGCGCTGGGAGAGGTAGAGAGATTTTGATCCCAGCTGTGCGACACAGATTTCCTCTGCGTTCTGGTAGAAGAGATGTCTACCGGAGGTGTCATTATGGCGGCTTTACTATGCAATGAGGGGTTTTTAAATACAAATCTTTCAGGGCTGCGTCTATTTATATGGTGGAAGAAAGATGCATGTGGGGTGGCGTCGAGTCACTTCTTGAGTCGACACTCCGATATCAGGCCAGGAGCAGCCAACGGATCCGTACAAGAGCGATTTTGTGATCGGAAAATAGTCTCTCCAGTGGCCGTGCAGTTTCTATGTAAGGCTAGCCGAGATTGGTAATCAGTGGGGCCTTTGAGCTCTCTGGCTATCCACAGCTTCAAAAATTTCTTTCCCAGTCCCAAGCGTCAGAAAAAAAAAAGTTAACCATACGGCAAACTCAACGAGGACAAGCCTACACTTGGTCTACGCCTACCAGCAGCACATTTCAGCTTGTTTCCTGTTGACTGGTCTTTCAAAGCAGCTCTACGTGACATTCTGCTTTTTCAATTCCTCCTCAATTCCTCCTCAAACCCTCAGCATCTCCCAACTTCACAAAATCCTTCGCAATGGCTCCTTTCGTTAGCCGTGGTGGTCCTCGCGGCGGTGGTCGTGGTGGTGGTCGTGGAGGCTTTGACGGTGGTCGTGGAGGCTTTGACGGTGGTCGTGGAGGTCGCGGAGGCTTCGGCGGTGGTCGCGGTGGTGGTCGTGGAGGCTTTGACGGTGGTCGTGGTGGTTTCGGTGGTCGAGGTATGCTGTGATGGCCTCTTGTGATGCCACAAGGCGCATGAACTGACTGGTCGCAAATAGGTGGTGCTCGTGGTGGTGGTCGCGGCGGTCCTGCTCGCGGCGGTGCCCGTGGAGGTCGTGGTGGTCGTGGTGGTGCTCGCGGCGGTGCTGGCGGTCAGAAGGGCGGTTCCAAGGTCATCATTGTAAGTTTTTCGCCGCCTTGAGATGTCGCGAGTGAGGCTATCGCGAGATACCGGTCCAGGCACGACTGACCAAATTTGCTAACACTCGTTGCCTTTAGGAGCCCCACCGTCACGCTGGTGTCTTTGTCGTCCGCGGCGGCAAGGAGGACGGTATTGCTACCCGCAACCTTACCCCCGGCGATTCTGTCTACGGCGAGAAGCGCATCTCGGTCGACGAGTCTGTTCAGAATGACGACGGTACTACCACAACCACAAAGGTTGAGTACCGCATGTGGAATCCCTTCCGTAGCAAGCTGTGCGCTGCTATTGCTGGTGGCGCCGACGACATTTACATGAAGCCGGGCTCCCGCGTCCTCTACATTGGTGGTGCCTCTGGTACCTCCGTCTCCCACGTTGCCGATCTCGTCGGCCCTACTGGCTACGTCTACGCCGTCGAGTTCTCTTCCCGCTCTGGTCGTGATCTCATCGCCATGGCCTCGAAGCGCCCTAACGTCGTCCCCATCGTCGAAGATGCCCGCCAACCCGCTCGTTACCGCATGATCGTCCCCATGGTCGACGTCATTTTTGCAGATGTTGCCCAGCCTGACCAGGCCCGTATCGTTGCCATGAACGCCAACTGGTTCCTCAAGGTCGGCGGTGGTGTCCTCATTTCCATCAAGGCCAACTGTATCGATTCTACTGCCCCCGCTGCTGAGGTTTTCGCCAGCGAGGTTCAGAAGATGCGCGCAGAGGCTATCAAGCCCAAATTCCAGCTCACTCTCGGTATGCAGATCTTGGCCGCGTTATTTACTGACAGCACATCGCTAACATTGCATCAGAACCTTTTGAGCGTGACCACTGTCTGGTTGCAGGTGAATATACCCGTGTCAAGAACTAAAAGATGTGTCGAGAGAAAAACAATGAGCAACACGAATAGCAAGAATAGGGGGTGTGTGCGCCGACTTTTGCATTGTTGGTTACTACTCACTGTCCTTTTGGAAGGCATCCATACTTGCTTGGATCTTGTTTTGGCAGTGACTGTTTCGTTTTGGGGTTTTTTTCTACATTGGCTCCTTTCTTTCACAAGGCGCGTGGCGTTTGGGCATATGGGGGACTGTATCTTGTACATGGCTTTGATGTAGTACCGGTATTCAAGCCACAATCTAGAAAGCGTATTACAACATCGAAGCTGTGATAACAAGGCGAAGGTGATCTTGACTAGCGAAGCAGCTCTAATTCCTGGGGTAGACTTCTGTCAGGCCTTAATCTTGCACTGGTGGCCTATCGGAGGCTCCTGTGCAGTGGTAGGCTACCTACCCTACACTACAATTTTTGTAGATGCAGATGCTTGGTCTTGAGAAGTCGTGTTTTCTTCTTGGTCCTTTTCTTCTTCAATCGACCCGGGCAGACAGTCATTTGTATGTCAACCCTACGATCTTTAATCATTGCGAGTTTAGGGGGGGGAGCTACCAACGTTCTCTCAGACACCTGTTGCAGAGTCTGTCATTCTCCGAGCACTTCATAAGTGCCAAAGAACATACCGCAAAGATTAGAATGATTGTCCTGCACAAATTATGATATCACGGAGGTTAAATGCATACTAATTTCGCCTTGTCTTCATTTTTCTCGCCCGACTATAGATTAGTGTAATATCGTATCCTTGCCGCGAACGTGGATACACATACGAATATAGCAGCAATGGAGCCGTCATACATTGCCATCGAGATCAGCTCTCACGATGGTGGTGCTCCAGCTGCTAGTCCCCTTGAAGTGCCAATGCCGGAGCTATACGTTCCCGGGGCGCGGGCAGCACAACTGCTATCAAGACCATAAATCCAGGGCGAGGTCACCCCCTTGTTCATGGGGCGTATTCGACACAGCCGATTATAACCATGATAACCCCTCTCCAACCGTCAAGACTACAACTGGGTGACACATGCAGCACAGAGTTATGGCTAGGGCACTGCGGTACTCTGCCTGGCACAGGAAATCCTGGGCTTTACTGTGACAGGTTCCTCCAATTCCAAATGCAAGAGACAATCCATCTTCGAGACCCCATCGATAAGACGGGCTTCAAAATGTCGAGCCAGGACCGGAAACCTCGTGAGCCATTCCATTGAGCTGAGGAGCTCTAATTGAAGCGTTATGTTTGGAAAGTCGAGGGCGGCATACAGGGTATATCATTCTTTGTTCGAGCAATCGTCCGGGAAGTGAGCATCTCTCATCTTGACCAGAACTGCGGGGTCTTGCGTTGGTCATCATGTGGTCCTTTCCTTGCTTTGTTTTTGTTTTTGCCTTTATTGAAACAGAAACTGCCCTATAAATACATTGGCGTGGCCTGCAACAACTTCCCCTGTCGTTCAGTGATCCCACGGGTGCTTCCAGCCCATCAAAACCGGTCCTATAGGAGTGAATGTTAGCTTTTCTGCGACACGCAGCCACTTTCAAGGCTATATTTTCAGTGTTGGTATCGGCAAGACGAATCGTACCATCTTTCTTCGCTCGGTACATCAACTAGAGCGGCGAGTTCGCGTCAGCAAGGGCTTCTCGAATTGAAAATCGGTTACAGTATGTTCTTACCCAGAACCACATGCCAGCTCCAAGAGCAGTGGCGGTCAAGCGGTAGATGGGAGCCACATGGGGCACAGGCGGTTTAGGGGGGCCCATGGCGAACAATGAACCATCCAGATGTGGGATTTTTTGCGCGATGCGTCACGTCGGTCCCTGCAAACATATGAGTTAGCAAGGCTTGACTTTGGAGCCTAACAAGAATTGCCGTGGCGTCACACACCGTCGTAATCTGATTGGATGTGGTATCGGGCGATTGAACCTGGCCTTTGCTGCTGTCGTAGGTGATGAAGCTGTCACGGCGCATACCGGACGCCCATTGAATTTGGCGATGGGCTCGGGATGACTAAGCCAATCTGTCAACGCTTTGGTTTGTGTAAAAAAGTGGCTACCGTTGAAAAGCGGTGGTGCCCACAAGTCTCGGGACTGCGGAGGCGTGATGCATGCCGATTAAGTGCTGCAACTTTTTCCAGATAGCGACGCGCCTGCAGGCAAGAAAGAAAAAAGAAAAAAAAAACAATACAGAAAGATTTGAATCTGCGCGTAAATCAGCCCAGCCTCGGTATGTCAACAGGGATTACATAGGCTGGCAAGTAGGTAGATAATAAGGTGTCCAAGTAAGTAGCGATTGGTGGGCCCAAGGCCTACCTAGTTAGCTACCTAAAACCTATTCCTATTCGTAAATAGGAGAAGCCGGCGCTGCAATCTGTTGCCAAGTCAAGTGAGAGGGTGACTCCAGACACGGTGGCTCGCTCACATGCCCGGCAACGCCACTGCCCTCCACCTATCTCTCTCTGTCTCCCCAATACGGAACTCTTTTGCTCTGTAATGAACCATACGATACCACGGCAGGCACCTCGCAATATATTCCACTTGGCCCGTCTTTATTCAGGCACGCCCTTGACGCCGATTCTCTTTCGTCGCATATCCTGCATTGCCGCTTGAGTTCTGGGGGATGAGACAATGTCCAGCACCAAGGCTACGGCTATGAGCACTCGCTCTCCTACAATTAAACGAATCTGTATGTTACCCAACTACCCGCTGTCCCGTTTGAGTCTTGAGTCTTTTCTGTCTCTTCCCTTTCACACTTCTGTTGTGCTCCCGTCGTATCTTTGATTATAACATGTTCCACGAACTGCGTTGCCTCATCCTCTTCTTGTCCGGTTGTTAATGCGGCTCGCCATAGTACGTGAGGCAGCTGAGATATCCAACTCGCCGTCCCGCGATTACGCAGCGCACCCATTGGAAACAGATCTATTTGAATGGCACTTCACTCTGCGCGGACCGCCCAATTCCCTCTACAGCGAGGGCGTCTATCATGGCCGTATTGTGCTTCCCCCAACGTATCCGCTCCGCCCTCCCATGTTTCGCTTCACCACGCCGAATGGGCGATTCGAAGCCAACCGCGAAATTTGTCTCAGCATCAGCGGCCATCACGAAGAGACTTGGCAGCCCGCATGGGGTGTCCGCACAGCCCTAGTAGCGTCAGTACATGAACCCTGCCCACATTCCGCTACAGTACAAGTGCTAACTTTTTTTTTTTCCATCGATCAAGACTACGGAGTTTCATGGAGACTGAAGCGCGTGGCCAGCTGGGAGGGTTAGAGACCACTGATGACGTGCGTCGGCGGCTTGCAAAGGACTCTGGAGCGTGGATCTGCAGCACTTGCGCAAAATCTAATGCAGAAATCATCAAGGACTGTGAAGAACGCTGTCAGGATCCCGACAGCACCGTCTCGGACGTCGCTGTTCCGCAGGAGCTCAAGATGGTTTGGAAAGATGAGCTGAAGACTGATGATCCAAGGCAAGAGGATCAACCCGCTGCGGAAAGTACATCCGAAGACTCGGAACTGGCCGAGGGCTTCGTGCAAACGACTCCGCAGATTTCTACACCCTTGAATGGACATGCTACTGCTGCACCGCCACCGTCTCACCAAATAGCAAACCTCGAGGCTCCGCAAAATGCAGCGCCTACCCAAGAGCAAAGGGTACAACATGCTACACCAACCCAAACCCAGACTACAGACGAGGCAATACCGCTTTGGATAGACAGGGCTATTGTGGTTCTTGTCGTTTTACTTGTTGCATTGCTCATCAAGGTGCTATTTGGATTATAGTTTAGACATTTACCTTTAGTCAGGCGTCACGGAGTTCCGAGTTGGCGGACAAGTTTTGGCACTTTCTTCTATTATTGATTTTTTTACCATTTACTTTCTCACGATGCACCACGTGCTCAACTCCACCGATGCACCACAACCAACCACCACCATTCTCCAAGCGTAATGCCGGAGTGCTGCGTCGCTCTGGTGAAAAGTCCAGTCTTGAGGCCCCAAGAAATGATGAGTTCCGCCTCAAATACCTCGAGTATCGGCGCGACAGCTTCGCATATGCCCGTGACGGACGTGATGCCTCTTGTATTAAACGCAAAACAGACGGCACCCAGGATATCTGCCCATCTCTGCTCGTCAAGCTTGCCGAAAAAGTCAATCCACTGTGGTATCTCCCTTGTGCGGCCTTCTCTCGGCGGACCAACACCTTGGACAACTTCGAGTATACCAACGTCACCATTAAACAGATAGGATGGGGTTGGCTGAACTTCAAGATCCATGTGGTAGTACGATTTCGGATACTTGCGACTTTCGTAATTGCCGGGTTCAAAGCCAAAGGGTATGTTTGGGACGTTTGTTGCGGTGACTCGTATTCGTTCATGGGCGATTAAATTCGTCAGTGCCATCATCGCACCGTCAGACAGTGTATATGGCACTTTCATAGCGCTGCTGTCTTGGAAAGCCTGATCAAGACCCTTTTTGAAAGACACTGCATCGAGGTACTTTTGTCTGTGTGCGACCTTTGCAAGAACAGAAGTGTACGCTTCATTGAGCCTGTACGGCCGTCCGCCGAACGGTGCTCGTTTGCTTTTGCAAATGACTCTCTCTTTGGTGAGCTGGTCGATGGCGGTCTTGAGAACCAGCGTGTTTCGCTGCGGCGTATCTTTCGACAGCATTGAGAACCTCTGTTTGACATCTTGGGGGGTATAGTCAGTTTCGCTAGTACAGCATAGCGAGCGGATCCAGGATCGGGCAATATCAATCGTGTCGAGTGCGGGCTGCAGTTTAGACATTTTGACCTCTGTGCCTGTCAGCGACCCGGGCTGAAGCGAAGCAGTCTCGAAACGAGAGTACATCGATGACTGAGGATGATAAAACTTGTCCTTCCAATCTTCGGTATCTTTACTACCATCTTCAAGTTTGAATTCGTGCTGAAATCTTTCCCTTGAGCTGGGAAGATACAGCTGCTCCTGGTTGGGTTGCCGCATAGTCCATTGTATAAGGCCCTTCCAGTCATAATCCAGGGGGCGCTCATAATCTGGGATGGCCATCTCATCGGCTTCAACAGCGGCGATGAAGCGGTCTTGAAAATCTTGCGTTGCCTTCAAGATAGTAGAAGCTTTCTCTTTGCGAATTCTAGCCCAAAAGCGTCGTAGGGCTGCAAGTCCAACGACCGGGAACAAGCGAGCTAACAGGCCCCAATCGATGACTTTGTCTATACCACCAAGTAGGCTGCGAATGGCCACAAACGCCGCCAAAAGTTCATCGCTGTCGGGACCCGTCTGTAGTTCTGCAGTCATTCTTCGCTCCTTCGTATCAAGCGTGAGAGAAGTCAGGCTTCGCGAAGTTAGTGCCGCGCGTCTTGTGACGGGCGGCGTCATTAGAGGAGTACTAGCAGAGATCAAGCCAGAATGGTCATGTGCGGCAGCAGATGGCGGCTCCGGTTCCTCATCCGCCGATACAGACGAGGAAACCATTTCATCCTCATCGACTTTGATGACAACAACTTCGGGCGCTGTGCTCTGTCCTTTATCCGACTTGTGCCATTGTATTCTATGCGCCCGTACATGGTTTCCAGCGTCACCACCTAGGAAGTTGATGAAAATATTGTGCTTTTCCGTGGGCAACTGCTCGATATACTCATTCTCCATCTCGATAGTCAGACACATTCTGAGTTTCTCCACGAAATAATCAAAATGTGAGCGATCTTGGTGGGCAGTGGAGGGTGTTTGATATGGCACGCGATAATGTGATGTCCAGGAAAACCATCTAGATCCTGCAATCCATCCGTTTTGTCGCATTGATCCGGCCAAACGTTCGAAAGGGCGCGTCACGCTATCGCGAGCCCATAGCGGCGCTTGGATTCCAATGATTCCATGACCATCTTCGCCGACATCATTGAAGCAGATATCCAAGGTAATCCCATCACATGCGGATGGAGAGACCTGTTGGATGTCATGCGCAGGGGGCGAAACATCAGCAACGGGCCAGAAATGCTGACCCTGGTATTCATCCACAGCATGGCTTGCCTTTTCGACCACGCGCCTCCTTTTTCCAGGAGGGCTTGGAATCTCGCCAGAATCAGCGGCCCGTTTCGCCGTTATTTGGGCCGTTATTTGGGCCGCATATACCGGGGCGCTCAAGGTGGCAACACCAGCTGCCAGTGACCTCCTACCCCGCCCACCAACCTTGCTGTCTTGTCGAAATGATTTCGCCATATTGCTGTCTTCCTCTTCCTCTTCGAGGTTCTCTGCTTCATTAGCATCGCAAGGATCTCCTGGCATCTGGTGCGGGAGAATATTTGCCGGATAAAGCTGCCGAATCGCCTCAACGAGGGCCCTCGTCTCTGGGGCGAATGCCATGACTGATGGGATAGTGATGATTTGGCATTTTCCTATTCGGCCATCAGATGCCCTGAACGCGTGCCACTGGTCGACTATCTTCTTCTCTCGGATCATTTGCAGCATGACCGATTTGATCTTTGCACCGCTGGGAACGTCTCCCTCGCACTGCTGCAACTTCCAATGTTCAGAGACGAGAATCTCTAGTGACTGTCCAGCTGGAAGTACCCCACTGTACTGGTTCAATAGCCCAAGAATGATATTCATCAATTTATGACGAAGCGGATTCTTTTTGCGCGGTGTCTCTAAGGCTTCTTTCATGCTCTCAGCCGGGGAAGTAGAGACTTGCGGGGCCAAGGTGAGAGCAGAAGGGCGAGCCTCGGGCACCTCCAAGATCGCCTTTTGCAAATGCGGTAAACTCGCTGAAGCTCCTAGATCTTCAGTTATGCCCTCAACACTGCGGTGTCCAACAGATTGCCGTGCTGAGTGTTTCGCGAAAGGGTCAACTTGCCGCGGTGGGAGGGCGGAGAGGACCGTCAAGAGCTCTGCTTGCCCCGACAGAATTGAGACATCTTCATTGACATCCGCAGGCTCAGAACTCCGAACATGCTTCATTCTGACTGGTGGGGTAGCAAGACCCGAGTACTCTCCTCTTTCGTGCATGACATCTTCGTCGACAGCCTCATTGCGCACTCTCTTGTCGGTGGTGGATAGGTTACTTATATAACCAGTATTTGCCTTGATAGGTAGCTTCCGCGCAGGCGGTACTCGACGCCTGCCGGTGGCCAAACTGGGGTTCTTGGGGGCGGGCATGAGCTGAGGCTTGAAAGAGGGATTGCAGGGGGTTTGCGACTTTTCGAGATGATACTTCAAGCCCACATCATTCTTCCAAGTACCATCACATTTTTCGCATCTGAATTGACGATTCCCAGGTGCTTGAGCCTTTGCTTTGGTTGATTTTTTGCTGGCTTGGCTGCCATCGCGGGTTTTCGGACGACCACGAACGCGTGTTTTTGGTTCCGGTGCCTCATTGTCCGCCACTTCATCCAGGTTGTCAATCTGAAGACTGTCCTCGTGATTTTCAGATTCAGCTCCCTCGCCAATCGAGCCGGCGTCCCCTTGTCCCCCAATATCTATGGATTCAGCAGCGGCCCCACGAGTTTTTCTTTTTGTTGAAGTTTGTACCGATGTTGATTCTCGAGGAGCTCGATTGCGGAGGCCATTACTTTGTTCCGGGTTCATCTTCTTCGGGCGACCTCGTCTCTTCTGTTGGGAAAGACCTCGCTGGCACAGATCTGACAGTGTTGATACTCGAACGGTGTTGCTATCTCCAAGGTCCAGAGACTCGAAGTTGTAGGGCTCGGAGGAGCCGTGGTGATGTTTCTTGAGCTTACGGGATAATTGAGAGGTTCTCTGTGAAAGAGTGCTGTCTGGATGTATCTCCAAGTTCGGCATAGTGTACCAATAGAGCGAGGAAGACTTGCCAGGACGGCCGCGCTCACTCTTCACAGTAAGATGCTCTGTGTTGCTTGGCTGTATGTTGTCAGTCGATATCGAAGCTGTCAAGCCAGCCAGGTAGCGCGTGAAGCTGGGTCCAATAGTCATCGCGCACAATTGCGGATTCGTCAGCCCGTTAGACCCTGATTCTTGAATACACAGTGCAACAAGAGAAGTTATTGGGATGTAAATGCACCAGGAGGGGCAGTGCGCTTCTCCAGGCCCTGGGGCGCTTTTCAGCATACCAAGCATGCTGCTTTCATCTTCGCCGAGCTCTTGTGTAGCGTTCTTCCATGATTTTGTAGTCCTTTTACCAGTGGCTAAGAAAATGGACCAGTCCCTTGCATTCATTTCCCTGTTGAATCGAATGCAGTCTTTGAATATGCGATTGTTGAGCTTTGCGGCGACGTATTGAATAGTGCCGCGAGCATTGAGGAATCTGCATATCTTGGAGATGACTTTCATCTGCCATGCCATCCCCAAGACCCCAAGCTTCGACTTCAGATCTTGAAGGCGCATGACATTCCACTCCTTGCAGATTGCCATGATCGTAGTGGCAAGTACTTTGTAATCGATAGAGTCACCCGTCCACCTCATATGCCATGGCACAGGTTCCAAGCTTTCAACTAAGCATTGCCTTGAAAGAGTGATATCCGTCTCTGCTTCGCTTCTTTCGTTCGACTCGTCAGATATGGAGGGCGCGAGGAACCTGAGCCAGAGCTTGCTTGTTTTGGTACCGCGAACAAGGGTAGTCCGCTTCGTGATGTAGCCCTTCTCTACTAAGCAGCTGGTTCTCTTCGGTACCGATCGTTTATCTTGACCGACAAGCCTACCCAGATCTCCTTGCAAAATTCCTTTGGTTTTTGTGGAGGCAATACCTTGTAGTAGGATCCATTCTGACCGAGGAATGCGCTTATGATCAACTCCATGCCCAGCCAATGATTCCCACATGGTGTCTTCTGATACATATATTCGTAGCGCACCTTTATCCTGCGTGCTTGTATCTGGAGGTGGCGCTTTTGACCTGTGCTCCGCGGCAGGCGATTTCCGCTCCAAGGAAAGTATCTCGCCCAGAGGAACGCCATTATATCTCCGAAGATTCCCAACTGATACGTCATTTCTCTCTACCACCCATTTCCAGATGACTGCGGTGGTGCGATAGGCTTCCGACTGTGGATTTTCCAAAATCTGGAAGACATTATCTTGAGAAGGTTCTCCCTCGCTTATCGAAAGCAAGACGAGAATTGACGAGAGCAGTTCCGTTACAGTACAGCCTAATATTCGTTAAGAAATGAACCACACATATGGCTAATTGATGATCTCTATGGCGGGCTGTTTGTTGAGAGCAAACGGGAAACCGGTGGGCAGAGAAGTAAGTTGGTAGATGGGGGCGTACCTTGTTCACCGGCGCAAGACGCAAGAAGCACTATGCGCTCTAGCAGCCCCTCAAGATTTGTCACCATGGCTTAAGATGCAAATTTTCAACGCGACATGTTGTAAGTGGATGATGAAAAAAAAATTATGACTTCATCGTTTGTTCGCAGGAGTTGAACTCGCAACCAGAGCGCGCAGCGTCGCGCTTAACGCTAAAATTTTCTTTCCTTCGAGAATTGTGGGGCGGATGGCACGCTGTCAGCTGTCGCGATTATCAGTGTCTGACAACTTTGGAAGCTCGACTGACAATGAGGACCTACATCCACCTTTAGCAGGCAGTAAGGAAAGATTGGTCGTTGATTCATCGTGTCAACTCTACCCAATAAGAGATATATTATACATCTTGGTTCCCCTTCTTTTTTGTGTCCAACTTCCGCTGCTCATGCTCTCGAATTCGTCGATATGCCTCAACCACGTCCTGTCTTTCCTCCTCTAGCTGCTCGCGCCGCCGCAAGCTACCAGCAGATTTTGGCACGCTTCCAACATTGACCGTGGCTGTTCCAACAACCTTGAGAAGTCGCGACTGCTTTTTGTGTAGCTCTGGAGGAGCATCTGCCACATCATGCAAGCTGAGTTTCACCTCTCCCCTCTTCTTTTTCAAGTCTCCCCAAGGGTCGTCGTCGGAGGCGTCTTTGCCACGTTTGCCCTTCTTCTTCTTTTTACTCCCTTCATCATCGTCTAAAATGGATGTTGGAAGAATGCCTGCTTCATCGTTCTCGAGCTCACGTTCTGCTGCCAGTTCTTTTTCCTCCTCCTTCTGTTCCTGTATCTTTCGCTCCTCTTCTCGCCACTGGTCGTATAATTTGTGCATTTTGCGCTCTTTTCGCGTTCTTTTGATCTTGATGCCATCTAAATCCTTGCCTCCTTTGATACCCGACTTTGTTGAGACTCCTGCCAATGGCATTGCAGCATCTACACGTGCTGCAAACGCTCTGAGGTCCTCACCGGGCTTTATTTGAAGTGGTTCACTTTGTCGCTTGGGCTCTGATGTCGTAGACTGCTTATTTCTTCCATCGTCAAGGCCGGAATGTACCTTTTTGCCGGCCGTAAATGCCATCAATCGTTTGAAGGCGCGTGGCGCATCGGTGTCAGATTTTGCCTGGCGGCGCTTCTTTGCTTGCCTAGACGTGCCATTCGAGGCAACAGAATTGACAGGGAGTGGCAGTGCCCGTTGCGAAGGCGGTAAATTGAAACTGTGGCTGTTATTAGTCCCAAAGTACTCGTAACAAAAGCACATATGGACGTACTCCGCATCGTCGCCTCTTTTCCGCTTGTGCTTGTGCGGCATGCTGAAGTATACTAGCGTTGTATTGCGATGTATGAACTAGTCCCACGCTCTTGAGAAGCCTCGTGATATGATGGCTGTCGTTTGTGCTGTTAAAATGCTGATGCACCATCAGTTCCTGAAAGCCAAATAAAAAAAGTTGGATGCAAAGTCAAGACCCGTGGTTATTTTGTGGGCCGGCGGGGCTGTCTGATCATGGCAGTTGGTCTCGAACGATGGCAATGCATGCACATTTGGGCATGTGCAAGTCAATCGCGCAGTTTAACTTGTGGAGAGCAATCACTTCGTGCAAGATCGATGGGACTGCTACGCGCCGAGAACGTGGGGTTGAGTCAAGTTGATATGCTTTGCCATCGCCACCAGCGACATGTTTGCACTGCGGCCCCACAACTGCCCAAGAACAATAGTAAGAGATGGCGCGCATGGATCTATCGCTTTCCTATTGTGACTGTCGTCTCAACTAGACAGTACCTCGGCTGTTGTCTCTTCTTTGAAAGGGTCTTGAAAGGGTCTTGAAAGGGTCCTTTGCCGTATTTTCGTCGGCCAATTGAGAGCTCTTGGCTATACCTTGACCCATCTGACCAACGACGCCACGACTCCCGCTAAGTGGCCCGATTGAAGAACAATACTAAGATGAGTAGACAGATAGACTTGGTTCGTAAGAAACAATATGGCTTGAGAGCTTTGACGAACGCTTGTCTCGTGGGAGAAGATATGTTGTCGCAAGACATAAAAAGGCACCTTTTCCTGCTCTTCTGTTAAACGATCATCATCATCATCATCCGCATACACTCACCTGCCATATACACAACATTCCATATCCCAACTTTTCAAATCAACTATTTCCATCATGCCTGTCCTCCAGCACAACAAGCCCACCAACAGATGCCAGGGCAAGAAGAACACCGGCTCTCTTGCTCGTGAGCTTCAGCCCAAGCAAACCTTCATGGCAGACCATGTCGACGCGGATGAGAACGCCGCTGCCATGGGCTCGGCCTCCAATGAGAAATTCTCCAACTATCAGGCTTGCACCATCATGTAAAACCTTGGCTACTTGCCATGATTTTGCGTTTCGCTTCCTCTGACCAGTGAACGACAATCACATCGTCTACTCGGCCTCAACGTACCTCTTACTCGCCAATTTCAGCTCTTTATTTCACCATCGATTGGCTTTGGCCTTCAACACAAATTGTGTGCCGCCAGAAGCTATTTTATTTTTGAACACCAAACTTCGACAACATTTCCGCGGCAACTTATGGCAGGCCTAAGCGCTGCGCAACGACAATGTGGAGATTGACTGGGTCCTGTATACATTCTCTTCTTCTACGGCTTGAAATTGGGGTTTATTTTTAATTCGAATTAAATTGCTGCTATTCTACGTTCCAGTCCAGTTCTTTGCATGCATGTTCCTTCTTTGTAGATGGTGAGAGTAGTGAGACGGACCAGCTGAGGATGGCCCGCAATAAAAAGTCACGAAGTATAGAGCTAGTTAGAGTGATTGCTCTACAGATTATGCCATGCTTCTTTCCGATCGCGAAATGATCTCGCCTCAATTTCGCGGCTCTCGTAGCCACCTGACTTGTAACACGATTCGGCCGAGGTAGTTTGTCTTTGGCCGCTCAAAGGCTTAGTCTAAGTCGTGGCACCACATTTCAGTTGATACAACAGGGTACGCGGGCAGGACAGTAGATCATCTATAACCGGGTTTACATGATGTAAATACTTTTGTGTACCAAGGAGGATTGACTATATTTTACTTGAAGAGGTAAGCCCTCGGTGAAACGAGTAACTTTCGACAGCCTTGCAGACGATTGGCTCGCTGCTCGGGAACCAATGTTCGAAGGAAACCTGCCTATGCAGCTACGGGACTATTCCGCAACTCACTTACTATTAGAGCATTTGCAGTGTTTCACAGATGGAAAGTGAACGCCCCGCAAGCTGGCCAAAAAGAGATGGTATGGTGGTGGGGCATCAGTTGGCGGTGAGAAGATTTCAACGGCAGAATTTTGAGATTTTTCTGCTGGACTTTTTTTAAGTGGATTGCAGCCTCTAGTAGAGAGTACAGGGCAGTCGCAACCTCGGATTTTCTTCATTATTACCATTAAATAGAAATCCCAATACCCGGCAGGTCTTTGGTTGTCTGAATGGCGCCTCCAAAGAGCAAACTGCTAAGGCAGTCCAAAGTTCCTCGCGATGCTGCTTCAAAAACCTCGTCGCATGCAGGCGAGTCTTCCGACGAAAACGAAGAGAGCGCTCTGAAGGTTGGTCTCTTTTTTTTTACCAGCTTTTCATGTTAAAACGAGCGCTAATACACAAACAAAGTTTGATATGGAGGGTATTGACGATAGTGATACATCCGACTCGTCTATTGAGCTGGAAAAACGCCTGCCTAAACGCACTGGATCCACCGAATCAAAGAAAACTCCTTCGGCAGATGACGACGATGATGACGATGACGAGGAGGATGAGGAGGAGGAGGACATTCCTGTTTCAGATCTCGAAGATTTGGACGAGGAAGACCGGGAAGACCTCATCCCACACACCCGCCTAACGATAAACAACACGTCTGCCCTCCTTGCATCTCTTGATCGCATATCCATTCCTACCGGCAAGAATGTGCCGTTCGCAGCGCATCAGATCATTGTATCCTCCACCAGTACGGCCGAGTCTATTCCTGACGTGTCCGACGATCTTCAGCGAGAGCTTGCTTTCTACACACAATGTCTCGACGCCGCACGACAAGGTAGAAGCAAGCTTCTAGCCGAAGGCGTACCATTCTCTCGGCCAAAGGACTACTTCGCCGAGATGGTCAAGGAAGATGCGCACATGGAGAAGATCAAGGCAAAGTTGATTGAGGAAGCCTCTGCGAAAAAGGCCTCGGCCGAAGCACGAAAGCAGCGCGACTTGAAGAAATTCGGCAAACAAGTCCAGGTTGCCAAACTGCAAGAGCGAGCAAAAGCCAAACGCGAAACACTGGAGAAGATCAAAACTTTGAAGAGAAGTAAGATCAGACACTATCGTATATTTTGTACCACGCACTAACCAGAACTTCTTAGAGCGCCAAGAGTCCAGCGGCGACGTCGGCACAAAGGAGGGTGATCTGTTCGACATAGCAGTCGACGACGAGATTTCCAAGCACTCTCAGCGGACTTCTCAGCGGTCTGGCGCAGGCCGTTCATCTTCAGGGCAGAATACAAAGCGCCAAAAGAAGAACGAAAAGTTTGGGTTTGGCGGTAAAAAGAAGCACTCGAAATCCGGTGATGCGATGAGCTCTGGCGATATAAGTGGTTTCAACGCCAAGAAGATGAAGGCCGGCAGCAAGAAGATCAAGGCGAGCCGCCCTGGTAAGAGCAGGAGAAAGGCAATGTCGGGCAAATAGAATTTAGTGGCGGATATTTGGATGGTTTTTGCATCGTTCTTAGGCGTCTGGTATTCATGTACAAAACAGTCACATCAGAGGAGCTCCTTGTTCAACTACTGTCAGGATACCACTGCGTTTTACACGTGAAGAAACGATTGCATGATTTACATTGGAACATGATTCATCCAAATTCATCTATGAAAACAAAAGGATATATAAAGATTTCGAATGAAGTGAGGGTAGAAAGGTGAACGTCACACCGATACAGAAAACCAGTAGCAGTCAGGTATCAACCTGGCTCACTATCGCTGTATCAACTCAGTTGTGATGATCGACAAGCCTGAGTTATTTCCGCACACCAAGTCTTTCCCCCATGCAGGATGTCGCTAGAATGTTATTGGCAACCCAAGAAAATGCAAGCTGATGCAATCGCCGAGCATTGAGTAAGAAAATCACGAAATATGTTTGCTTTGCCACCTCTCAGGCCTCCAATTACCTTGGATAGCCAAAATTTGCGCCGAGAGCGAGCGAGCGAGCAAGCATGCTGCCCATTCGTAGAGCCTGCCATGGTCGCAGAGGTAGCAGCAATTTCGTAAACAGTCCGGAGACGCAAGACATGAAAAGTTGTAAACCCAAGTCATAACCGCCCAAATACGCCTGAAGAATCCCATGGTATCGAAAAGAGAATGTGGAGTGTTTCAAAATGCTCTGCCGCGCCAAGAAATGACGGTATATTCAACGACCTGTGACTTGATGATGCGGCAGCCAGATGAACCGGACATCATGCCGAAAACCGCGTATGATAATGCCGCGTCTGATTATTGGGAAGCTGCGACACACCAGTGGCGGTGGAAAGCCCAGGCGCTCTTTTGGCATTCCTTACTGCAATATTTCGTCCGGCGGCATCGGCGGCATTTCGCAAATTGCCGTGGAAATTCTTCCCAGGTTCCACATTGATAGTATGCGCACTGTCGAATACCACCGCGAGTGTCGTCTTTGCGACACAGGTTGCGCATGACCACGCCAGCCCAATACTGCATGTCAGTACTATGATATCTGACAGTGAACTTTTCGACGAGTGGGAAAAGATTAAAGTTATTTGGTAGCAGATATTCTTCATCGACAGCCACAGAATCGTCAATCTCTTCGCCGTCGCCTTCGCCATCGAGGGCTGCAAGATCTTTGCTGATGGCGAGCCTAGGGACCAGGTGGCTGTTTTGGAAATATGAACGGAGTCCACAATATTTCGAAACGTAGGCGAGAAGCTGGAGTGACATGAGAACATCTTCTTCCCTCGGCATGACGGCCAGCATTTGTGGATTCGGCACAAAATGACGATCTAGCAGATATCTTGGCACTGATGATGTTGGTGCGTTTGGCTGAGGAGGCGAGACCAAAGAAGGGCGGTTTGGGGACAGACCAATGGGCGGTACAGGAGCGGGTGCCACATCACTCCCAATGCTTCCATCGATTGGGGAGCGGTGAGTGATATTGAAGGCACCAGTGTCTTGCGTCTCAGAGACAGTTGCGGCAGTCAATTCGAGCGACTCTGTGGCCAACATCCCTTCGCCATCATCCATTGTGATATCTTGTATCCCGACAGCCGAACGCATGTCTGCAGTTCCAGTCATTTCTGCATCGGGCGATTCATCGGATGGCATGCTATCGTTGTTGATATCGTCGACTTCAGCGGTGGAGTTTTGATGGCGAATCGATGGCCTGCGGCGCTGTGGAGTCGTCTCATCCATGTTTGCCGTTGGCATCACGGTCGGAGAGCGTAGTTGAGGGAGCGGAAGCGGTGTTGTAGGGGAGGTTGGCTGGGACACAAGTTCCGACTGTCCCAGAAGTGTCATGGATGCTAAGCGGTCGACATCTCTCACGGGACGTACGAGGCCATCAAGAGCTTCCATCATAGGAACGGCTGGTGCCAGGGGTTGGACAGCTTGTCGAGTTACCGATGCCTGGCCTTCAGTGGCTCGAAAGCTGTGGCGATGGCGAGTTGGTGTAACTGCTGGTCTATCTGAGGTCCCTGACCTTGCGGGGGACGATGCAGAGGACGCCTCCGATGCTTGACGGAGAGCAGCAGTAGATGGTCCGGCATAGCTGGCCGTAACATCAATTGATGGAGGCAGCGCTTGCCGTCGTAAGGTTCTGTGCTCTGTTTCGTTGCGTGAAGATCTATTCGCAAAGAGGCCGGAAGCCCTGGAAGATACGCGATGATCGTGGCTGCGGTGTCGATGGTGGTGCTCGTGTATCTGTTTCTGTTTCGCTTCGTCTGCTTTTTCACGACATCGATCAATTACTTTGATGTAGTTGTCGAGAATGGTTGCGATGACAGGAACCATGTCGGCCTCAACCACACGTGTGCGCACATTTTCCGTTCCACGCACACCAATGTTGACGACACATTGAAATGCTAGGTTCCATTTCCACATGCCCATCATGTCTTTGCTCCTGCCTTGTTTCAGGATGCAGACAAGCCGTTCGATGCCTCCATCGACAGTCAAGATGTCTCGAATACGCGCGGAGGATGTTGTGAGGTATGCGAGATGGTTGAGCGAGTTGATCAGGGGTAGAGTCGAAGTGCAATCAAGCGCTCGGCGGTCATACAACGCAGTTGTAATACCTACCGATGCTTTGTTGACGTTTGGTATACTGAAGTTGACTTCTCTCATCTTGGCAGTCTCCTATGTGAAAAGGGCGCTGTCGCCGCAATTTTGTCCGAGATACGATTCACGTGGGAGCCTGCCACCGTGGCTTGAGCACCTTTGAAATGGATTATGCCAGTCTCCAGCAGCGACGGAAGAATTGACGACCGAAAGCGAGCCGCTGGGGCGTGGAAGAGTAATGATGTGGCAAATGATATTTGTGCAGTCGGGTTCGTTCGGGGCACGAGGAGTTGGGCCGCGAGGAGAGGTGTTTCGAGCGGGCGGTGCCGCGGCGTAGGGATAGTGCAGATTGTTCCCGGTGCCCTGTAGGCGTCTTTGGGATGGCTGCGATGGTTCTCAGGTGAAGAGACCGGCGCGACGTGAGATGCCAGTGATGGCCGAGTAGGTCGTGTTTCAGGCAGGCTTTAGGGCCGCCAGGTCGTGTCGTGAGCTAAATGCCTTGAGTGGTGGCAATAGGGCGGCGAAAACTGATGGTGTTGCGAGTGCTGACACGGTAAACACTATTTCCCAATGGTGCTCGCCGATGGGGTGGGAAGGATGGGTATTGACGAGGCGAGATGAAGAGAGTCGAGGAGGAGGTTGGCTGACGAAGACTTCATCCAGCGACGTCAGGGAGATCTAGTGGGCGAACGGGCCTCTCCGGCCAAGCACAGCGTCAATCTGACAGCACGGGGCTGTGGTGCACTGTGGTGCGCTGTGCTTTCAAAAAGTTCCCTGGGACAGGCTCTCGGCGCCTACCTGTGTCGGGTACCTAGGCCCCCTAGGCAGCTGATGAGTGCGCTACTACTCGACCCAGCGGCATGCCCGAGGTCGCCGCACAGTGCGGGGTCTTGCCATGGACAAATTATCCGCCACGCTACCAAGCTCCCTAGGTACCTCCCTTCGCCAGGCTCGCAAACGCTAGAAAGACTGGTCCAACGCTCCGTGGAGCACAGTCTTGGTGAACCGCTTTGTCCATGTTCATCTGTCTCCGTATGCTCGCCAACTAGGTAGGTACTACGCTGGATGCACGCCACGAATGATGAGGTGCCTAAAATCAGCTGCTTCCATCATTTTTGCCTTAAGGAATGCTCTAGGTGTGTTCTTATATTCTTTCATCAGTATTTAGCAATGATATAACGGACTGGATTATCAAATTGGCTTACATGCGGCCGTACCAGCGGACATCGGCTATCTACCTAGTTGGCGCTGACCACATTGCAAAGCACCCGTGCGGACTGCCTCATGTGGGAGGTAGCCCGTTGGTGATGGTGCGTCGATTCTAGCGTACACCTCCACAGCCATCCGCACAGTTCAACCATGGCCTACTTGTTTGGACATTTAGTTGGGTACCTTCCACCGTAGAGAAAGGTCGGTGTGCCCAGGCCGAGCAGAGAAGACACCCTGGGCACCTCTTCACTTGCATATCGATATAATTTTGCCAATTCCCGCATAATGAGCGTACCTACTAAGGTAACGTGCCCACAATCCGCCCCCGAGGCCATACACACTTATTAGTGCGGAGGAGACCAAACATTCGCTGGCGCGGAGATGCTACGCTCCCCTGGCACAGGTACGAGAGCAGAGAAAGATCAGTAGCTGCTTCTCAATAACTTGGGCGATCAGCCGCGTCAGTACCAGCTAAACGCTCGAAACGCACCGTGGTGATGCGTGACCGACACAACACTACACAGGTAATGACCGGTAGATGAAAAAAAAAACACACGTCAGGGTATCAAACAAAGAGACATGTATAATACACAGAGAGTCCTTAATCCCCGCTGATTTTGGCATGACGGAAATACTTCATACCAACCCACGCCACCACAACCCATACCCAAGCCATGACGCACGTAAGTATTATAAGGGCAGGATAGTAGCCGACTATGGGCAATGTCGGGTCATCCTCTAACTCGGGCGGCGCATAAGGCGTCTTGCCAACGTCCCATGCCCAGCTCCAAATGTCAAGGCAAGAGCCCATGCCAATGACAAATACCAACCACGTCACTGTCAGAACAACCCAACCCCACCACTCGGTCTCTGCATAATCCCAATCGGCATCAGAAGTAGGTATTGTATTCGTGGAGATGCCACTGTATGATAGTGGTGATTTGACCGGTTGGAAGGAGCTCGGGCGGGGTGAGGACGCCCGTGCAGCAAAATATGAATCCGAGCCCGAGGAAGAGGCCGACAAATTTGGCCTTGACGGGGTCGCATTATGTGGAATATGTAAAATATCATCCTCGTCGGTTGTTGATGTATCCTGTGTTGCCTGAGCATCCGCATCGCGGTCTGAGTTGACTGGACGCCCAGGTGCAGCAGGCGTGTCCAGTGATTCAGGGTTTGCCTGAAAGCGTATGTCCGCAACATCGAGGCCAAGGGCATCGCGGCCGCCAATGGAAGCCACGGCGCGATTGTCGGGCAAAGGATCATATGCTGTGGCTTGTGCTGTATCAATTTCCAGATGTTTGCCGTCGCGCTTGTCCCGCTGCGCTCCTCTGCCGAGTAAGGCAACCTTTCTAAGGGAGCCGCGCCTCCGCCGTGTTTTCGGCTGCGCTGCTATAGAAGAAGTATAAGACGGCCCAGGGCCCTGTGATGAACCTCCATCGGCCGCGGCATCAATCTGTTGCGGTCCTAAGGCCGGTTTCATAAAGGGAAATCTAGACAGCAGTCTAGGGCCAGCATATGGCTTCTCTCGATGCGGCGACGGCACAGAGACCGCCTCTTCATGAGATTGTGACGTATCCATTATTATTTTCCGAATCCAGTTCACTGCACCAATATAAGAATCAGCGGCCAAGAATGGCCTTTCGAGGTGTCGGCGCGTTGATTATATGAACATTGTAATCGACCGTTGCAGGTTGGTAGGAGCTCTATTCCTGGGTGTTAGCAAACCTTGGCCGAGCACAACCCCAGCGATCTCGAATCTTCCCACTTATTAGAGGAACTCACACCTGCCTTTAGACGCGCGAGTTGCCAATGCGCCAAAGTCTTCGCGATTGAGCCTCATGCCAATTTCAGCTGGTAAAGGCATACCTAGGTAGGTCTGACGAAACCCCATCCACCCAACCCAGACGCAAGGTCCCGCTCTTCACCCCTGATGGGAGCGAACATCTGGCAACTGGGTACCCACTATTACGCTTCAACCTTCTGGCGCCAGATCAACATCCATTGTCGGCGCAATCTTCTCACCTTCAACGTCGCAGATTGTGCGCGGCTGAAATCCCGCTGTTCTGATTAAGAGTAGGAATCCATCTTATTAATACTGGAGCGCATGGATTCTTCCAATTTCTACCCCTCAGACACGTCGCTACCCGAGCTTGTCGTCGACGACACAAGCGCAAGCCACACTGAACGTTCCGCGAAGCAATACTCCTCTGTTCTGCAGCCCTCGATGCTCTCCCCGGACAGCGCCATCCTCTCCAAATCCACGATGGCGGCGGATAGCGCAACACAGCAATCCAGCGGTCAATCGACGCCCACCAACCCGTTCAATTTCCAGACGCAGGTTATATCTACCTCACCCGTCAAATCAGTAGGGAGAACCTGGCCTTTTCCATGAGTACAGGTAGCTCTGTATGGCTGACTCGTCCTTTTGAAACAGAACATTGGTCAACGACGAGGACATAGATACAAACACAGCAGCATCTCCACACAGCATCAAGTATTCCAAGAACCCCCTCAGCGGCCCCCGCCGGTTCTCCCAGCATCTCTGCCAATTCCCACCGTGAAAGAGGCATGGAAGAGCATGAATAAAGATCAAAAACTGCGCCTCTACTGGAGTCTGTCGCATCTTGCCATTGCTGTGTTTATTTTCTTCAAGTCTGAGGGTTCGCTTTCGGCAACCGCGCTGTCGCATCTCGTCTTTTTTGATGCCGGAAGCGCAGCCGTTTGCGTGGTTGTCGATGTTCTGGGAAACTTTGAAGTATGGAGGCGCAGCAGTATTCGTCATCCATTCGGCTTAGAAAGAGCCGAAGTCCTGGCCGGGTTCGCCATGTCTATATTCCTTCTCTTTGGCGGGTTTGACCTTGTTTCGCATAACCTCAAGCATCTTCTTGAATCTGTGGGCCACCATGAGCCGCATCATGAACATGTCCATGGGGAAGGCCCAGCAGGCTCTGTTGACCTTGCCTGCGCAGCTGCTATTCTTAGCACGCTCGCGTCCGCTTATGGCCTCAAGAACCACGCTCGAATTGCCAAGGTCATGAGAGTCTCGTACCTCGCGTCTTTGCCAAGCATCCTATCGAACCCCTTTCATCTTTTGACACTTCTCTTCTCCACACTCGTCGCGTTGCTGCCGCTCTTCTCGATCGAACTCTACACCTGGCTGGATAGATTGATATGTGCTCTTATTTCGCTGGCCATGTTTGGGCTTGGAATGCGTGTCGCTATCGCACAAGGCCTCATGCTGCTCATGTCTTACGGTGGCACTAACGGTGGTGCTGGAGTGTCTTCCGTGATTCAAGACATAGAGTCCGAGACCAGTATAGCCAGTGTTGATGAAGCACAATTCTGGCAAGTTCACTACGGACTCTGTATGGCCAACTTGAAAATCAGCGTACAAAAAGGGAGTGACGAAGTGGCTCTCAGCAGATTACGCAACAGAATCACTTCGTTGATACAAAATCGCCTGGGAGGAGGCTACGGTACAGGTGGCAACGTCAAGTGGGAAGTATCGTTGCAACTCAACGCGGATGGTAGCTCATAGATCTAAATACAAACGCCATGTTCACTACGCATATAGACACCAACGCGCTGTTCAATATACAAAATGTTTTAACTCAATGGAGGAGGGTATCTTCATTCGGCGGCTGGTAAGCTAGGTATGCATTGCTATACCACAGGTGCCCGCAATCCTGGTCTTGCACAACGGGATGTATGATATGACCCGCCCTCAGTGCATTTCCAGGTCCACTATCGGAACAAAAATGAACCAAACAGACTCGAATAACCACGCTCTCTAGAATAGACCCCATCTGCCACGTTCTTTAGGAAGCTTTCGGTTGGACGCGAGGCGCTCCCGTTCGAGGCCTTCCAACTGTTTCAAGCTCTCCATCTTATCCAGTACAAGTTCTAGTAGCTCCTTCCTGCGGATAACCTCCAAATGACGGCGGACTTTGGGATCCTCTTTGGCAAATCTCTCGATATCAGCGTCTGACAGATGCTTGCCCAAGCGAAGATCGAGTTCCCTAGGAAAATTGTAGTAGAATTCCGATAATAATTCCACATTCAAGAAGAGTACAGCCGTTGAGGCGAGCTTTGATGCAGCAGCATCAAGGAATATTTCGGGGCAATGGTACTTGTTCTTTAGATTGGCGCATTGCTTCGATTTAACAGCCATTAGACGCAGTTTAAGGATGTCTGCTCTGTCACGGAGAAAGACTGCTTCGCGACCTATCACTAGTTAGCTTCTCCTTGCTTCTGCTAGAGGATTTTTATATACTTGCCTTTGCTGAGTAACGCAGCGCTGAATCCACCAGCGCCACTGCGCCCGTCGCCTTCCACGATAACATCGCCTTTGCGAGCCTTGTCGACAAATGACATGACCTCATTCAGTTTACGGCGTCCGCCAACCTTGGTCTCGAGCGTTGAAAGCGCCGTTTCGCAATCATTCAACTCTTTCTTCAAGGTATTGCTGACATGTTGTCTCCCTTGAGCCCACTCCCGTTCCTCGACATCGATTTCGAACTTATAGGGCTTGATGCAGTTTTCGACCTGGTCGCTGGTACTGTAGAACCGCTCGTTCAAGATTGTTGATGCAGCGTCCATGACTGCGCTTCTTGCAAATGGGTGATTGGAAAAGCTGGACTGTTCCAGAAGCGCCTCAACGTGATCTTGAATCGCAGTGGAAACGACAGTGGTTGCCAATCTCCCAACACCAAGCTTTGTCAATGCTGAAGAGGAAGCATCAAGCTGACGACGCCAGTAAAGCGAGTCAGCATCAGCCTTGGGCAAATCCGCTAACCTGTCTGTTTCGGGGGGTGGAGGCAGCAAGTCTGTGACTGGTTTATTCCAGTACCTTGCTGCGAGCAAATCGAGCACTTTCTGGTCCAATTCACTCTTCAGAAGTTCATGCATCTGAGGACGACCGAATTGTTCCGTCAATTGCTTGAATGAATGCTTCAGAGCATCCAGGCTTTCCGCCAAGTATGACTCAGCGGACAGTGGGCGGTCGTTATATTGCACCTTGAATTCATATGTGGCTTCTTCGAGCTCTTGGCGGATAGCATCACTTGTAGTCTGCAAGCTGGAAGACATGGTTTGCTCCAGCACATGCATGAGCTTCTTGCGAAGTGTTGTTGTTCCGACGCTGACTCCAGCTTCCGGGCCGTATTCCATTGGATGCGACGAAAAGAATGAGTTTTCGTTCTTCGTAATAGTGGCCAGCAGATTTGATGAGCCCTTTTTAAATAATCCTTGCGACTGAGGCGCTCTTGATACGACGCCAACATAGCCAAGACGTAGTGGGTATTTCTTATCGTTCAGGATTTCTGCTCCTCGTACCGCATCCACGAGATCCATCTTGGTTATTACTCCAATAGTTCGCTCACCTCGTGGGTCGACTCGCCGCGAGGCACGCAGAGCAGTAGAGTTGGCAAGATCGACATCGGCAGCAGAGATGGCGAGAATCACGTTGGGCGGCTGAATATACTTGTCGCAAAGTTCCGATATCTTCTGCTTCAGCTGTAATGGCTGGTTTTGGCCTACCACTTGGATATAACCAGGTAGATCTATCAGCGACAGATCTGGTACATTTGGGGAGTAGACTGTGAGTTGGATAGGCTCGTGAGACACGCATTCGGAGTCTGGAACGGCCAGGTTGAGGTCGGTCAAAGTTCTTTGAATGGAGGTAAAATCAGTGATGTGCTTAAGACCAAGATCGGGAAACTCCCCATATTCCTCAACAGATCCTGGCGTGTTAACAAGAGTCAGCTCAATAGGTCTGCGAGTCACCATGTTTGACCCCTTGGGAAGAAACTCGTGACCAACAATCGCCTCTAGTACTGAGCTTTTACCCGAAGATTGGGACCCGATAACGACAATCGATGGCAGTGTAAGTGTGCTAGACTGGCCAACTTTTTGTAGTATCGTCCGGATTTCGATCATCTTCTTGGTAAGGATCATCATTTGATCGTCCCTGGCTTCCTCTTCGCTCGATGAGTCGTCTTCTCCCTCGTGCGCGTAACCAGCCGCAGCAGCTCCGACAGCCGTGGCCGCCCCAGGTTTGCTGTGCTTGGGGTCATTATTGCCACCGCCGCCGCCGCCGCCGCCGCCGGTGGCTTCTTGGAGGGGCTGAATCAGATTCTTCAACCATTCTGGAAGCTCGATCTGCTCCTTCGTATTCTCCCAACCCTTGTATGTTTGCTCGGCAACCCCCTTTGCGCTACCGAAAAGGTTCGAAGCGGTGTTCGTTACTGCGTCTTTTGTCGAGTAGAAGACATCGATGGCGTATGCGCCAGCCTCTGTGAAAGATTAGGGCATTGCCGATGAATATTTTCTATTTAACATGACTTACGGGTTGCCTGATACTGAACCCAGGCAAAAGTTGCTATTGCCAGGCCCCCAAACATTGCAGGAATCCGTACAAACTTCAGCATCAACTTCGGTAGGAACCGAACGAAAGATGCATTACGGACAGTAACCGCATTATGAAAAGCGTTACCACCAACCCACATACGCCGCTGCGTTGCGCGAATCGAGCCGTCTGCCTGCAGAAGGCCGCCAGTTTGGAAACGATGGATGTAGCGGGTCGAATTGCTGGCGTTCGCATGTCGCGAGGCGGTACGAAGCCTTCCCACCAGCATTTGCCCGCGCATCGTGGAAAAGTATCGCGAAAAAAAAGTGAGAGTAACGTGTGCGCAAATGGTCTGAGATGCGCGCCTCAGAGGCTGATTGTCAAATCTCTTATACGGGTTTTCATTGACTCGATGGTGTTGACGAGTATCCGTTCTCGCAGCATGGTTCAGCACAGGATGCAGGGCGCGCCACATGGCGTCAACGCCAGCTCCAAGGCAGACCCATGCCCCCACAATCAGTGTAGTTAATCGCCACGTGATAAGCTTATCGGCTCCCATTCCAAGCAAAATTTCTGGTGATAGTCCTGAAAAAGTTCCGTCGAGATCTTGGGTAGAATTGTGGTCGCTACAATGGCGATTCAGAAGAAGCACGGCAAAGGCCGCTTGGATAAGTGGTACAAACTTGCCAAGGAGAAAGGCTATCGAGCAAGAGCTTCTTTCAAACTTGTGCAATTGAACAAGAAATATGGCTTCTTGGAAAAGAGCAAGGTCCTGCTGGACCTTTGCGCTGCGCCGGGAGTAAGTGTCATTTCTGTCTGCCCCGCGCCTCCTCTTTCTGTACTAATTGCTCCTTCAGTCTTGGTGCCAGGTTGCTTCCGAAGTCATGCCCGTCAATAGTCTCATCGTTGGCGTCGATTTATCACCTATCAAACCCATTCCGAGAGTCATCACTTTCCAGAGCGACATTACGACCGAGAAGTGTCGAGCTACAATCCGACAACACCTGAAAACATGGAAAGCCGATACCGTTCTTCACGATGGCGCGCCAAATGTCGGTACTGCATGGGTGCAGGATTCGTTTAACCAGGCAGAACTTGCGCTACAAGCCATGAAGCTGGCAACTGAATTCCTGGTTGAGGGCGGCACTTTTGTCACGAAGGTTTTCCGATCGAAAGATTATAATCCACTGTTGTGGGTTTTGAATCAACTCTTCACGCATGTCGAAGCAACGAAGCCACCATCCTCTCGTAACGTTTCCGCCGAAATCTTCGTTGTGTGCAGAGGTTACAAGGCCCCGAAGCGCATCGATCCTCGTTTCCTGGATCCTCGATCGGTATTTGCTGAATTAGCTGGTGCCACACCCAACAACGAAGCCAAAGTTTACAACCCTGAAGTGAAGAAGAGAAAGCGAGACGGCTACGACGAGGGCGACTATACCCTGTACAAAGAAGTACCCGCGAGTGAATTCATACATACAATGGACCCGATCGCTATTTTGGGAAGCTGCAACAAACTCTCATTCCAACAGCCTCTCAATGGCGATGTCGCCTTGGCTGCTTTGGACAAGCTGCCGGAGACGACGCCTGAAATTCGGGACTGCTGCTCCGACCTCAAGACTCTCGGGCGCAGAGACTTCAAACTTCTCCTAAAATGGAGACTCAAGGTTCGAGACATATTTGGCCTTGCCACAAAGGAAAAGGCGGTAGCTGCAGCATCAGAAGAGGTTGCCGAGGTGGGGGAGATGGACGAAGAACTTCAAATTCAGGAAGAATTGCAAGCCATGCGAGACCGGGATAGCGCTAAGAAGAAGAGGGAAAAGAGAAGGGAAAACGAGAAGAAGCAAAAAGAAATTGTCCGCATGCAAATGAACATGATCAGCCCGATGGATATTGGTAAGGAGGAAGCGGGGCCAATCGGAGAAGATGCGATGTTCGCGCTGAAAATCGCGGACAAAACCGAAGCCATGCGCCGACTAAATCGTGGGAAGATGGCAACAATAACGGATGTCAAACCTGTCGATGACCGGGATTCCGGTAGCGATAGCGATGAGAGTGATTATGAAGAAGATCGGCTCGAACGCGACCTGGATTCCATGTATGAGAATTACAAAGAGCGCAAGGCCGAATCTGATGCGAAATATCGTGCAAAGAAAGCAAGAGAGCAGCGAGGCGATGATGAGTGGGAGGGTCTGTCTGCAAACGAGGGCGAGGAGTCCGATTCTAGTGCCTTGGAAGAAGAAGAAGAAGAAGATGATTCATCTACCGACGAGGATGAAGGCCCAGCCCAAGGCCTACTAAAAACCTTTGATGAGGACCAAAGCGACGCAAATGGACTTTCTAGCCGGGCTGCCGCCTTCTTCAGTCAAGACATTTTCAAAGGAATTACCGAAGCACTGCCAAAGGCTGGAAAGATTGAGGAGCCTGTCGTTGACGAAGACGAGGAGATTCGCAATTTGAAGCCTACGACCAACATCGGAAAGGAAAGACAAGCTGCTTCTAGTAAAAACGGCCGTTCTGGTACTCGGGCGAATACGATGGAGAATGGTGGCAAACCGGAAGTTATCTCAGGAGCTGACGAAGAAGAAGACTGGGAGAGTACGGAAACGAAGCGTCCAGATGGGCAACTAGGTACGCAATCGACGCAATCGACGCAACGGTATATGATATCCCTCTGCTAACTCAGTCGCTACTAGATATCGACATCATTACTGCCGAAGCCATGACTCTGGCACACCAGTTGGCCAGTGGAAAGAAGACTAGTCAGGATGTCATTGATGATGGTTTCAATAAGCATGCTTTCCGCGATCGAGATGGGCTGCCTGAATGGTTCATCGAAGATGAAACCAAGCATGACAAGCCTCATAAGCCCATTACCAAAGCGGCAGCACAGGTCATCAAGGAGAAACTGCGTGCGTTTAACGCTCGTCCAATCAAGAAAGTGCGGGAAGCAAAAGCCAGAAAGAAGATCAAAGCTGCGCAGAAGCTGGAACGCCTCAAGAAGAAGTCGGATATGCTGGCTGCTGACGAAGGCATGACAGAAAAGGAAAAGGCCGACAGTATCGCAAAATTGCTGGGCAGAGCCGCACGCAAAAAGCCGAGCAGGCCAGCTAAACTTGTTGTGGCGCGTGGTGCGAACAGAGGTATCAAGGGCCGACCCAACGGCGTCAAGGGTCGCTACAGGATTGTTGACGCCAGAATGAAGAAGGAGCTGAGAGCGCAGAAGAGAATCTCACAAAAGAAGAAGAAATAGAAGCTAAAATGTATATAATGAGAAGCAGTATATCTCTGCAAGCCATAATTTGTTCATCATCATTTGAGTCATGTCTGCGGTATAGTGAGTTTGCGGAGGAATGAGGCTGTCGGAAATAGAAGGCCGCTGAAATCCATGTCGTACCTGGTCGAGTGTTGTTAGTCGCCAAGTCTAGACGCCAAATTTTATTGTCTAGAGATATCTCGAACCAATAATTTACTGCTACAACAAAGCCGTTGGGGTCATTTTTTGCGACTGATTGCGTGACCTTGTGATACCTATCGTCCGGGTTAGCTTTCCAGCTGAAGCGAGTTATGCATATCCGGACTGACCACATTGCCGGGAGATAGAGCATGTCGCCCGGTTCGAGCGTGACACGAACAGGCTGCGCCAAAGGCGATAAAGATGCACAGTTCCTATCGGGATGGTCCGGGTCCCAGGTGACAACCGGAACTGGGTCTGCATCTTGATCGAGGGACAGCGAGAGCTGACCGTGCGAAGCTCGGGCATAGGTTGCTGGCTGAAGAGGCTTTTCATTCATGCAATGGTGGTGAAGTGGTGACAAGAGAACAAAGTGTTTTCGGCCACGAATTTGCACGTAAATGTTTTCATAGCTGTCTTTATGGGTGGCTGTTACCGACCTGGAGTTTCCGATCCACATGTTGATGGCCTCGGGCGGTCTCTGAAGAGCGATGCTCGCGAAAGGAATATCTTTTTGTGCATCTTTGAATAGACACTGATATTCTTGACGAAGATTGTCATTCTCTTGATTGGCAATGGTATTAGTTTGTGAAAGGCACTGACAATTTTGAAAAGCCCCGCGAGACTCACGTGTTTGTGCGTAGCGAACCTCTGCACTTTGAGGAAAGTCGGGGTCTGTCTCCTGGCTAATGATGTAATCGAGAAACCCCTCGAACGGCTGAAGCTCTTCGTGCGGCTTTGAAAACAGAGGAGATTCATGAGCGGGGGACACGGTGGGAGCATCTGCATTTCTACAACAGAACAGGATGGTGAGCAGCAGGCAATGGCAAGGGCACGTATACTCTTACCCATGCGGCGTCACTGCAACATTTACCGACTGACCGGCCAATGCAGATAAAAGATAATCCTTGTCCCATTTATTGAATGCCCTCCAAGATGATGCGCCGCCGCGGACAACGAACGGGGTATTGCGAGCGACATATCGCATAAAGTCCAGAGGACTCGGTTCACAATCGAGTTCCTCGATGGAAGAGCTATTGAGCTCCCCAAATGTTGTAATGAGATGCTCAATGGCGTCTTTTACGCTTGCCTGCTCCGTTTCCTGTGACATAATGTTGGAATAATGTCCTTGGCGATTAAATTTGCATTGCCTTTGCTGGCTCGTGCCGTGTAGCTATTCGCAGGTGGGTTGGTGGGGTATTGAGAATACTGCGTACCTATATATCAACGTATATAATCCGTAATTAGGCCTGATTCACATCAATCAAGGCGTGGATCCGCATTTTTACTGCGACACCTTAAGTCGATCCAATCTATTGCTGTAGACTATTCCTTGAAAAACGAATAGCTATATCAGCGCCCGCCCTGTCAGAGTCAGGCCACCGGATCTGGACCGGATCTAGTAATGTTTCTTGCTCGCTCCCCACTAGAATCGTTTTGCGACTCGACTGCAGCCCGTTCAACAGTGCCGGTAATAAGCTACGTCAGACTGCAGACCGCAGACTGCAAATATATAGGCGCGTAGCCTTTCTTATATTAGTTACGGACGGAAGCAGCAAACAGGCGCGGCCCGTCGGCAACCTCGGTATTTGCCATAATTGCTTGGCTGGAATATTCAGCTCGGAGTGCATGTAAGTTGCCAATTTTTCTATCAATAAACGTCGGTCTAGAATTCGGTACATTGGAGAGTCTTGGTAATCTTTGCCGCTTGAGGTCAATTGCATTTTGCGAGTAACGGCCGCAAGTCAAATCCTAACAAGTTGTATTATCATGGCCATGGTCATGGTGACGAAAGCAACTTATATCATGACAAACGCGTATCGCGAAGTGGCAGTTCCAAGCCCAGTGCGGTGGCCCTAAATGCTGCAGGATTACTGGCAGCAATGTCAACTGCATCTGATAGGTAAGTGATGATGATAGGCCAAGAGGGCGATGCTGACAGATTAGATTGAGTTGAATAGCGGATGAAACATTCTTTTGAATAATGTTTTCCTACTGTGGCGCTGTCCGTGACAGACTAAATTGGGTGGATAGTTGGTATTACATTCCTTGGAATGATGATTTGCTGTCTCGGAATGTCCGTTCTGCTGTATACATGTGACCTAGCATCCGGAAACTGTTCTTGTCCAAGCTCTGCCGCCTGGTCATGTTGTTTGTTCACTGCTTCCTCAGCCTAGGCGTAGTTTCGCTGGCTTTCTTAGCCTGTTACGCGATTTGGCATCGCTTACTTGACCGTGCAGACGGGATTGTAGACGGGATTGTAGACGAGAGGCAGGCACTCCATAGAGCTCTCTGTGATAGTTACAATCAATCCTCCTCTTGTGTCACAAAAAACTGGGTACAGCAAGATTTCTGTTTGGTGTCCTTGAACTGGTACATGGCCGGGTCAGTATGTTTATGGCTGGAGGAGAGTGGGCAGCGCAGGCGTGTCCTAAGGTACATTACATTCGCGCCCCCGCCAAGTCAATAACACCTGCTAATAATACCTCGCCTAGTATTTCCCGACGCCGCCTCCGCCTCTTGAGCAATGACACCCTGATGTATATGTTGACTTTGTTATCATAGGCTATCCATGCTGACTTGTTATCTAGTTCCTAAAGAGTAATATACTTTTAATTACTGCTTTTTTTACGCACTTGAAGATGTGTTTGCAAGGTACCTGTGATGGGTTGTAGGTATCTGCGGATAAACCCTGGGAGTACGGATTACCAAGTACCAGGGTAGCAGGGGGGGTCTCGGCACATCCACATCCACAAGCAGGTGTGCCCGCCGCCTGAAAAAGGAACTCTGGACAGCGACACACAGACTGGAGTTGTAACTATTGCCTGTCTTGTACTTTTGACGCATCCTACCGCATTTTCAATTCTACAGTCGCCGTCTCACAAGTCGGTCCAAGAAGATGCCTCATACACAGTGTAGCGAGAGATAAAACGCCTCGTCAACTAGTCCGCATCGGCACATATGCAAGCCGCGCAAACACTGCATCGCGCCGAGGGATACTCGGTTCAGTTCAGCTGCAAAGCCCCGCCGCCTATCAATGCTAGTTTCCGGCATAGCTTGATCGATTTTCATTTCGCATCGTGATACAACTTCTGGCAATCATGATATGGTACTTGCTTTACCCACTGCGAGGGTAAGAGATCAATCAAGTATCGCCATTGCCTCTCTTTGACACTAATCAATCGCAGAACTACAGAGGCTCCGGCCCTGTCGCCATCAAATCCAGTCCGTGTCGCATTTACTCGCTATGGTAACTATGTTGCGCGACATGTTGTACTGGCTCTGCTCATCTCTGGCATCGTTGCCACCATCTTGATCTACCCCATTCCCTATCTTTTCACCGACGACTTCACCAATGGTGCTTCAAATCTTCCCCATCATGTCTGGACTGTTGCGCAGCCCTTGGCGAGAGACGCCGCCGTTCTGCCAGACATCATCATGAGATCTATATGGGTCCATGGCGACTACATGCAGGCACTGGATAACCATCTACTTAGTGCCGCGCTGGAGCTTCAGGATGAGCTTCTTGGGCCAACAGAAAATTTCTTCCCCGCCGCATCACAGGGGTTCCCTCCTCCAAGTGACGACCACTGGCCCATGCCGACAGAGAGCAGAGACGCGGTTCATCTCGTCAACGGGCTGACGAACCAGTCTTGGTTCTTTCACTCTCCGCTCCTCTACTGGCACTGCTCGCGCCAGCAAATCCTGGCAGACACGGACATCATCACCACTGTCAATGAGAGAAAGACGCAGTACACGTCGGCAAATGTCACACTGAGGCATTCCATCGTCTTCAGCGGCAAAATATTTTCCGAGAGAAGACTTCTAGCGGCCGATGCGCTCGTCATCACCCTCTTGCATCTCCGCGATTCCCCAGTCGGCCGCCAATGGGAACACAATGCGCCATTGCTCACTCGCAAAGTCAGTGATAAGTGGGACATTTATCCAACAGATGGAATCGTCCGAAGCAGCCAGGTTTATGAATTTCAGTTCCGGCCAATATCAATATACGACATCATCAGCTTGGCATTGGCATACGGCCTGATGTTCATTTATTTCCTCGCCAGTCTCAAAAAGCTTCGGGCTATCAAATCAAAAGCTGGACTGACAGCGACCGTCATCACGCAAATACTGTTATCCATCATGTCAAGCTTCACTGTCTGCGCAATTTTTGACATTGATCTATCTCGCATTCCTCGAGCCGCTTATCCCCTGGTCATATTGGCGATAAGCTTGGAAAACATGTTCAGAGTCATCTATGCCGTGATTCTCACACCCCCTGAAAACAGTTCCAGCAGCCGCGTTGGCTCGGCTTTTGGACAGACGGCGCACATAGCGCTGGCGAGCACAATGCAGAATGTGGTCATCTTGGTGGGCCTTTCAATGATTGTCTCCCCCGGTGTCGCTGGCTTTTGCATATTTGCTGCCATTGCCACAGTATTTGACTATTTCTACTTGTCAACCTTTTTCCTCTGCGTGTTGAGTGTCGACGTGCGCAGAATCGAGCTCGAAGATGAGTTATTGAAAGCCAGCACGCTGAGGCACAACCACACCTGTGGCCAGTTGAAAGAACGACCGTCATGGATCTACAATGTTTTGAAAGGAAAGGTCGCACTCTCTACCAGAATAGCGGGCACGGTTGTCATGATTAGTTTTGTCATTATTGCCCAATGGCATTTTTTCGAAGGCGTAGGTGTACTGGAACCTGGCAAGCGGCTCTTTGGCACCTCAACCTTGGAATCACCGGTCGCCGAAGAAGCAGCCTCATCTCTCAAGGAGATACATCAGGCAAGGTCCCCTGGATCGTGGCTGCGTCTTCAGGATCACGAGACCGCTCAAGAGGTCATCAACGCCATCAAGCCCTCAGCGTTTAGCTATACCGCAAAAGTGTATGACCCATTGGTTTTTGTGCTCAAGGAGTCGAACCGAACGCCGCCACAGCAAAAGAAGAGGCTTCTTCCTGCGGCATATGACTTTATTGATCACCAGTTGGCCGAATTTGTCATCTCAATAGCTCTGGTTTGTGCTTGCCTTCAACTACTCGCAAGCTATCTACTTATGGCAGACGAGGAGACAAGGGACAATTTCTCTGATTCTGATGAGAGCTCGTCTTTGTCTGTCAAAACTCTATCTGGAGGTCACGTTCTCGATGTTGCAATGATGGTGGCATCATCAGATGGGCGAATTGTTTCCGCAGGTCTGGACCGAACCATACGAGTATGGGACATTCGTTCCAATGTCACAAGCTATGAGCTGCCTGGCACTAAACTATCAGACGGACATGGGCTGTTTCCTATACTGGGAATTGCCGTGGATGCAGAGTCGAAATGGCTGGCCATTATGTCAACGAGCCAGATCCGTCTTTGGAATCTATCAGAGTACAAATGGGGCGAATCTATTCCCATGGAATCTGGCAGCCATAATCCGGAAGTGTTCTGCTTTCACGCGGCGTCGACTCTGGAAATCCCTAGACTTGTTGTTGTAAGGAAAGATGGGACATTGACAGATGTGTCCATGGTGGGCAATGACGGCCGACGCGAGGCAACTGTCTGTGATGGTCAGCTACTCACGGCTCGCTCACTCATACACAAAGGTGAGAAGTCGAGTGTTGTAAATCGATATTTTCCCCTGCTAACAGTTGTAGGGCCAGAGTCAAATACAATGCGGGCGATGCAGATCCTATCGCTTTCACGAAATGGAGAGGCTTTTATGTCAAGAGAATCTGAGACGGGTTGGCGTTGCGAGAGCCTACCCTTGAATGTCGTGAGTGATACTACACTGCACCAGATAGTGCCACTCTCTCCGCACCCTTTATTCCTCATTGGCGCAATCAGCTCCGTATACCTGGTCAGCGCAAATGACGGCGTGGTGCAGCATGTCTTTGCGACAGAGCCGGTGGCGTGGCGATCCCTCCAATGCGAATATTCCGACAATCGATATAACAAATCGTCTTGTGGAATTGGATTCAGTTCTCTGACGTTGGGGTACGTGGAAGCAAACACACAAGAATGTATTGTGACTAGTTACCATCCTGCTCAAGGTAGCGAGGCGATTGCGGCTTTTGCACCGTCGGGCGGTGCTGGCGGAGGATGGTGTACGTGGGAAGAGGCAATAGAGACAAAGAAACGGATCAAGGACCCAGGTACCTGGGTGATTATCAAAGGAAGAAGCGTCATTGGTGTGCGACAAGAAGCGAACCCTAGCCGCAATACCAAGCGAGCAGACTACCGTAGGCGATTGGCTACGGCGCGTGGGACTCCCGGAGCACCTACGAGGTGGCAAGCCTGGACAGCTGCTACAGACGGGCATCTCGAGGCAGATGAGGTTCGGCCGCTTCTCAGTGATGAAGCCGGCTCAGAGGAGCTCGTGGTAGTTCCTACATTGGGACCAAAGGCCAAAATTGGCGTCCGATCCGTGGCATTTTCCCTCGGCAACACCATCAAAGTAATATCTGCGGGCGGACCGGAGCGGTATAACGCTGATGACGACTCAGCTGCAGAATCGCTATTGCCAAAGGACAATCGGCGCGTGCGACACGGTGGCGGTTCCATGCGAGGGAGGGGCTAGTCTGTTACTCAATCAAAGGCGACAACCGAGAAGGCTGTCGCATTTGTCTTTTGAGGATAGCTGCAGGCTGTAGCAAGCAAGGTACGACGTGCATGTCTCAGATGATTGAAGCTTAGTTGGGGAGGGCGTACATTGGGCGCGTAATTGGCAGGCGTGCGGCGCTTGTATGGGATATGGACTTTACAGGCCTTTATTGAGAAGCCTACGTGAGACGCCGATTGGGCCTTGAACAAGGTCTTTGTACGCCTTGGACACTACACATGAGAAATATGGACTGTTTGTATATAAGTCAATGAAAATTTTGATCAATGAGAGGCTACTGAGAATGCCGAATGTTGGAAGGTATCGTTGGACTAGTTTTGTATGTTAGCACATTAGA
Source organism: Beauveria brongniartii (assembly GCA_030782485.1). Lineage (NCBI taxonomy): Eukaryota > Fungi > Ascomycota > Sordariomycetes > Hypocreales > Cordycipitaceae > Beauveria > Beauveria brongniartii. The sequence continues at coordinate 261,115 of JARJPP010000025.1, forward strand.
GAATATAGCACCTCGACTTTACAGTTGCGAGGAAGGTTGTAAGTTATTACTGGTGGTGGCCAGAAATCCACAATCCCGACACATATCCCGACAATAGTTACCATTGATTGAGTTGTGGTAGGTAACGGTAGTCCGTACGGATACGGAGTAGCGGATTCCCTCACCGCTAGAACAGAGCTGGGAAAGCCGTCCCCCCCCCCCCCCCCCGGAGGCTCTCGGGGTACTTGGCTCGGTACCTAGGTAAGGTAGGGGTTTCTGGCACAGACATTGGCCTATAACAGCCCCACAAAGCAGCCCTGGTGGATGCATTTTAGAAAGCATCTTTGGAGCCTGCAGGGGCAGACTCAATACCTTGCCAACTATCCGTGGAAGATGTAACTTTTTTTTTTTTTTT